>MU762184.1:36268-60971 GCA_026770625.1 Nicotiana glauca | reverse complement strand
ATATATATATATATATATATATATATATATATATATATATATATATATATATATATATATATATATATATATATATAAAAGTATATTTGGATCGGACCGAACGTCCTTGGCATAATTTGTGAGTAATGTTATAGGAAGCTCTATTATATTTGATATTGTCTCATTGGCTTGAGAGGTTAAATGGTTAGATGAGGGAAATGACTTTTTTCTTACTTACGATGAAAGGACTGTTTATTTATTTTTTTCTCTGAGTTCTATTATCATTTTTATAGATCATGCTTAATTAGAACTTCATATTATTATATTGATGGCCTATAGTAAGTGTCGAAGTCGACCCCTCGTCACTACTTCTTCGAGGTTAGACTAGATACTTACTGGGTACATGTTGTTTATGTACTCACGATATGCTTCTGCACTTAATGTGTTAGATCTGAGGCAGGTGCATCTGGATATCAGTCTGATGCGCATACTTGATTACTACTTCGAGACTTCACGGTGAGCTGCCTTCCAAGTCGTTCTGTAGTGTTGGAGTCTTCCTTTTGCTTATTTCCTGACTATTTTTGTTTCAGACAGTAGAGTAGCATTCTTTTTGTATATTCTACTAGTTGCTCATACACTTGTGACACCAGGTCTTGGCACAAACTAGTAGACTTATGATTTTGGGTTTATTTCTATGATTATGATTGCACTCAATTGCTTTTGTTTTATTTACTTTAAATCTATCATTTCTTGAATATTTTAAATTAAAGATAGTCTAATTACTTAGAAATCTATTAAAAAGTGAAATCATGTGGTTAGTTCACTGTCGTCTTGCCTAGCGGCGGCGTTGGGCACCATCACGGCCTATAATAGAATTGGGTCATGACAACATGGTATCAGAGCACTAGGTTCACTTAGGTCTCACAAGTTATGAGCATGCCTAATAGAGTGTTGCGGATTGGTGCGGAGACGTTCGTACTTATCTTCGAGAGGCTATAGGGTGTTATGAAACTATCTTTATTCATCGCCTATTGTGCAGTTGATGGTGTACTAAGTTTCTTCTTTTATTCTCTCACAGATGGTGAGAACATGCACGACGAATGTTTCGGACTTGGGAGGAGCTGCTCCCCTATTGCAAGAGGCCGAGGCAGAGGCCGGGGGAGGGCTTAAGTCACTCCAGTTGTACCACCAACAGATTCAGTAGAGAATCCCATTATTGAGGAGCAGGATGAGGTGCCTGCAGCAGAGCTAGCCCTAGTAGATTTCATGTCAACACCGGGCTTCCAGGAGGTTATGGGTCGTGCGCAACGGTTCATGGATTCTATGACCAAGGCTGGTTTATTTTGACCCAGCCACATTCAGGTGGGAGGGGGAGCACAAACCTTATTGCTCAGGCCCCTAGGCGTGCATCTTTCGTATATCAGACCCTATGTATAATACCCGCAGGTGGGGCCCAGCCAATGGCAGCAGCTCTACTTGAGCCTAGACCAGTTGGGATCAGTGAGCCGTAGAAGCTACTGGATAGATGGACCAGGCTTCACCCTTCTGTCTTCGGGGGTGAGCGACATGAGTATCCCCAAGACTTCATTGATAGGTGCAGGGACAGACTGCACAACATGAGTATATTGGAGTCCCACGAGGTGGATTTCACTACCTTTTAGTTGGAGGGCAGGGCCCGCAGATGGTTGAAGTCTTATCTTCTTGGTAGACCAGCAGGTTCTCCTCCTATGAATTGGGACCTGTTTAGACGCCTTTTCTTGGATAGGTATATCCCACCCTTCCAGAGGGAAGAGTTGCGATGTCAGTTTAAGCAGCTCCAGTAGGGCCAGATGTCAGTGACCGATTATGAGACGAGATTCTCTGACTTGTCTCGCCATACACTTATGATACTTCCTACTGATGCAGAGAGAGTGTGAAGGTTTGTTGCAGGGTTGCACTTCGGTATTCAGACTAGTATGGCCTCGGAGGTTGAGATGGGGACTTCTTATTATCTAGTAGTGGAGATATCCCGGAGGATTGAGGGTTACTGTCAGCAAGGTAGAGAAGATGCAGCGGGACAAACGGTTTCATTTTTTCGAAGATTTTAAAGGTTCCCCGACTGAGGGCAGAGGTCAGTTTGGGAGGGGTCAGCCTAACAAGCCTACATATCCAACACCACCACCTCCTCGGAGTGCTCCAGCGCGACCCTATTTCAGTGTCATGCGAGAGAGTTATTACCGCCTACCAGGGTTCTTCCAACGCCTATTTCAGTGCCATGCCTGTTGATACCCAATTTTTTTCTATATATTTTTTGCATAATTTTAAGGGTTTAAATTGATTTATTTTCTCCCTTTTTATCCATAAATTTCCCAAATATTATTTCCAAAATTATTGTTTTGATAATTCATCTATTGGATTTCTATATTTATGCCAAAATATGGCTAAGGTAATTTTTATAATTATATTTAGTATTTTTAAAGCTAAATTGCACATAATTATAATATTAGCCTCTTTAAGATTTAATTATGTTCTATATGCATAAAATTGGACCCTGTATTTTTAAATTGTTAATTATGTATTTTAAATCATTTTGGCACCTTAATTTATTTTCCAAAAATTACCGATTATTTTTTATAAATTAAATGGGGGAAAATTGGATATTTAAATAATAGCCAAATTTGGCTTTCAATTATAGCCAAAATTGGACCCATTTCCAGCCCAATTTCACACCCGAATCACCCGACCCATACCTATTAACCCTTACCAAAACCCGAAACCCACCTACCATTTTTTATCTCGACCGTTGATCTCCCAGATCAACAGTCCAAACACATCCTTTCCTTTTTAATTTCACCCGACCCCTAACCCTAGTCTTTTAATTCAGAGACCATCACCTTCAAACTCTTTCATCTCCAAATACTCTCTCAACTCACCCTAACCCTAATCACCGTCACCGGCGAGAACCTCCTTCCTATGGTATTTTCGTGCCTTCTCCGACCACCTCTGGCCTCCTATACTCCATGGCTCTTCAACTTCATGAGTCCTTGAGAAGATCTCAAGAAAATCCAACCTGTTCCATTTGAAACTCGTTTACTGGCCTGTTTCCAGCCTTTTTCATTTGTAAGAAAGGATTTCCTCTTGTTTTTTCGTTTGAATCCATGAGTTTTTAACCGAATCGTTTCATCTCTACTATTTTCTGAACTACTGTTCGATTATTCTTATATCTTTATAGATCTGAGGTGATTCGAGTATTATTAGGCGTTTTCCTTTAAAATCTCTTGTTTTAACTAATTATTTTGATTTTAGTCATTCTTTTCTAAAACTAGGGTTTCTCGGAGTTCTTTTACACATGTTCTAACTGATTTCTTTATGATTAAGCCTTTTCCCTTGTTTTTTTCGACCGATTTTGTGCTCTTACTGCTTTTAAATTGACCCTGTTAAAATCCCTATTTTATTTAAGATTTTCTTTACTTTGTTTCTGTGAATGTTAGCATGATTTTCCTTACTTTGCTTCTATGAGGGTTAGAATGCTTTCTTTACTTCGTTTCTGTGTGTTAGCTTGCTTACTTGAGTCCGGTAATTACCCTGCTTTGAATATATTTTCCTAAATCCCTAGCCTACTTATGTCGCTTCTATGTGACTATGCTCACTTTGTTTGTTCATCTCTTGTTTCTTTCTGTGACTATGCTTCAAATATGTTTTCTTGCTACGTCTGTGGACCTCCTCTATTTATATGTTGAAAGTGTAGAGTCATGACTCCCTTTTGATTGACTCTGGTTTCCTTAATTGATGGTGATTGAAAATTTTCTTTCAAAAACCCTAAAAACTTTCCCCCGTTTGTTAAAGCTAACTGATTTTCTTACCATATTTGCTATGATACTTATTTCTACTGAGTTGTGTCCTTAATCAGGGCTTTATGAACTTGGTCCTAATCGACTAGTCTATGATACTGAATCTCGACTCCTACCTTTCCGCTTAATTTGATTAGTTGCTTGCCTTAATTAATTTTTCCTTGCCTTTTTTGCGTTGCTACCTAATTCTTACTGATTATTTCCTTAGTTTAAAAACTTTCTGAACCTAGACTTAATTTCCTTAGTTTGAAATTTTTCCTTATTTATTATACTCCAGCAGTGCATGATTTCTTTCCTTACTTGCCACCTGCTCTTTACCGTTTACACTGACTCCATTAATTAAAAGGAGATTCGAACCAATTTTTTATACTGAGTTCTATAATTACTGAAGAATTGATTCTTGCCTTATTTTAACCAGTTTTCAAACTACTATATAAATGACTCTCTTCTACAGTCTTAACACACGAATATAGTTCAGAATACACACATACGTTCAAACTCTCTTCTTTCTTTGCTACTTATGCTGACTGTTGGCCTAGCCGGTTGAAAGCCAAGACTAGATAGTGGAGTTGCACCTGTTTTTTTACATTTTGCATCTTTCTTCTTTAATTGGTATGTCTCTAGTTTAAATTTGAAACTCAACTTTATGTGTTCCATGCCTATACATCCATGCTTTTTACTATACTAGTTATTCAATTTGTTTCTACGTTTGCTGCTATTAAGCATGTCTAAATTTTGCCTTATGTGTAATCATCATATCAGACTTTACTTAGTTCTTTGATACTTGTCCAGCATGTTCACTTAGTTCCCTTACCCCTCTCTTAACTGGTATAACCATGTAGTCACTGTGTCTTCTAGTCCATCCTATTGGCCATAATGGTATGTCAAATTCTGCTCAACAAAACTCTTGTCTTCAACATGATCCTGCTGCATTCTTCCCTATGTTTTAAATGTATGTTACCATGTCTGATGTGTTCAATAGACTTATAGTTGTTATGTATATTTGTTGTATCAAATGTTTCCCTATTTATGTGGTTTCAAACCTATATGTTCCCAATCCCTTCACCCATGTTTGTAAGTATGCTTGTCAAGTAAATCTGGGTATTCTATGGTTAATTTGGTTGTTTGCTGAGTATGCTTTTCTCAAAGAATGATTTCAAAACTGTTGCTCCAACTCCTAGCATTCTTCTCAAAACTGATATTCCTAGTATCTTTAGAAACTATTTCTGAACCTTTTCACTTCTAAACTGCTTTACTAAGTCTTTTATCAAGCACTCTCACTCTACTCTTAGACCATTAAGTTTTGCCCCTTTTGTGTGAGCCTTGCCTTGGGACCCTTGATCTCCCTTTGAACTTGGACACATGAAAGCTGGCCTTTCCACATTGCACTTACTCTATCTTGGCTATGAAATCTATGTATGAACACTGCTCAGAATCCCTTGAGGTCCTTAGGGACTCTGACACACCCAGATAAGAGAAAAGCTATGAAACAATCTTGGCACTTGAGGGGATTTATTATATAACTCAGAGAGGAAGTCTTAATCAGGTCCTGGAAATCTGGGCCTGTTTTCAAGCTCTCTATAGTGTAACTTTTATTTTTTTTATGTAATTCATTTCAGTATTGGTTTGTAATAATTTGTTGTAAAAAAGTATTGGGGCTGGCTAGTGAAAAGAGGAGGGTAGTTGTGTATGCTATCAACATCAATGGGTAGGAACCATGTCTTAGGTTTACATTTCCTATATGTGCATTATCAACCCATTCAAAACATGTCATGCATTAGATATCATGTTCTTAGGTTTACTGTTTCAACATTTCATTTGACATCACTTTGCCACTTAAAATTTATGCTTTAGCTAAATAACATCATTAACATAAACTGTTGCTCCTGCACATCTTGAAATTATGTCGTAACCCTTTGGGCATTTAGAAACCATGCTCTAGGAATTCTGCATATTCTGCAATCATTCTGCATTTTCATATGTGCGTATTAGATATCCTGTTTTATGATCTTCACACTTGCTCAATTACACCTAGTTAAACTACTGATAGATGAAAAAAGGACATAAAATAGTCTCATGTTTGGTTATCCTGTTAAGTGAAACTGGTCATAATCCTGCATGTCTTTGCAACATTTAGAACAACATGCCTTTAGGTAAAATAACTGGCAAACTTTTTTTTTACAATTCTGGTAACTGTTGTATGTTATTTATGCCTAAGAAATCCTTAGGTAAGCAACTTAAATAAAAATCAGGACCGCCTTTGTGATTAATGTTTTACTGTCAGTATGTTAAAATCAGTAGGCAAGCCTGATTAGGACTTCCTATTTGAGTTATGTTATAAATATGACTCTGCTGTTATCACTTAGATACCATGCTTAGGATCGGAATTCAGACCTTAATTGTGTATGAGTCATGCTGTTTAAGTGTACTGTATGTGGATGTATATCTGAGCCTTTCATTTGTTTTCCATGCTCCCCTTAATTGAAGTCCTACTTGTTTATTGTATGTCGCCTTAGTATTTTGCCTTTAAACTTGAGGGTCTGCCTAGAACCCCCCCCCCCCAATCTTTTATAAGATAGGAGTTCTAAATTCCTCCGGGACTGATAGTAAGGGACGGGTAACAACATGAATAGGGGTCGAGACCAACCCTCGCTTTAATTACCTTCACGGGGCAGGAAAGGGTAGATATGGACATAATGACCATGGCGTTAATACCACGTGTAGCACCTCTTTAAGGAGTGTCATACCGGGTTTTGCATCGATGTGATCCATATTATAAAAAAACCTAGGACATCCCTCCTTACATTCCCAAATATGCTTAGATTGTAATTCTTTTCAAAATCTTGCTTTTTTATTAATTGCTTCTCAAACACCTGTGTATTTAAACTTAAATCTCCTACTATTTGAGCCTTACTTGTTTATTTGCTAATTGTACAAATTCACACAAAACCATTTGGCCGGGAACCACACTAGTGGATCTTGAGGGGTGCCTAACACCTTTCCCTTAGGATAATTTCAAGCCCTTACCCTGTCTTTGGTTACCTAACGTAGTTATAAATGAACTTTATAGGTTCCCTAACGCACCTTAAATCGTTAGGTGGCGACTCTTAAAAAATACAAACCCCATTTCCCAAAAGGAAAGAGTTGTCCTAACCAAAAATGTGATAAACCCGATTTCGCGAGAAAAAAAGGGCACGACAATGCCAGAGAGTTCATACCGCCCACCAACTATCCAGGGTTCTTCTAGTGGGTATTCAGGAAATCAGGGTCAGACTTTAGGGAAACAATATATGGTACCGAGAGGTTAAAGAGTGTGGGAATCCGGGTCATATGAAGAGGTTTTGTCCCTTCGGCGCAAGGCAGTATAGTAGGGCCATCAGCACATGATTATAACACCAGTCGTCCGACCTCCTAGAAGTGGAGGGCATACGGGTAAGGGCCATCCTAGAGGTGGAGGCCAGGTAGGGGGAGGTAGACAACTACTGTTTAGCCAAGCAGAGGCCAGCCAGTCGGCGCCCCAGCTAGGTTCTATGCTTTTCTAGCCAGACCAGATGTAGTGGCCTCAGATGCCATGATCACATGTATTACTTCTGTCTATGGTAGGGATGCTTATGTATTATTTGATCTAGGGTCTACCTATTCATATGTGTCATCTCTGTTTTCTCATTTCCTAGATATTCCTCGTGAGTCCTTGGGTACTCCTATTTATGTGTCCACTCTTGTGGATGATTTAGTTGTTGTGGATCGGATCTATCAATCCTGTATAGTCACATTCTATGGTTACGAGACTAGAGAGGATCTTCTGTTGCTTGATATGACCGACTTTGAGGTCATCCTAGGCATGGACTAGCTATCCCCATATCACGCCATCCTTGATTGTCAAGCTAAGACTATTACCTTAGCGATGCCAGAATTGCCTAGATTGGAGTGGAAGGGTTCGTCTGCCAGTACATCCAGTTGGGTTATCTCTTTTCTAAAGGTCCGACATATGGTCGAGAAAGGGTGTTTGGCTTATCTAGTTTATGTTGGGGATACCACGCAGAGACTCCAGTGATTGATTTAGTACCCGTAGTTCGGGTGTTTGCCGATGTGTTTCCTTCTGACCTTCCATGCATGCTACCAGATCGTGATATCGATTTTTGTATTCACTTGGCTCCAGGTACCGAGCCTATATCTATCCCACCATACCGTATGGCTCTAAAAGAGTTGAAGGAGTTGAAGGAACAACTTGAGGAGTTGCTAGAAAAGGGGTTCGTTAGACCAAATGTATAACCTTGGGGTGCACCAATGTTATTTGTGAAGAAGAAAGATGGGAGTATGTGGATGTGCATTGATTACCACAAGTTGAATAAAGTTACAATTAAGAACAAGTACCCGTTGCCGCGTATTGATGATCTGTTTGACCAGTTGCAGTGTGCTAGAGTGTTCTCTAAGATCGACTTGAGATTGGGGTACCATCAGTTAAAGATTTGGGACTCGGATGTTCCGAAGATTGCTTTCCGCACTAGATATAGCCATTATGAGTTTCTAGTGATGTCCTTCGACTTAACTAATGCCCCAGTGACATTTATGGATTTGATGAATAGGGTGTTCAGGCCACACATTGACTCATTTGTCACTGTCTTCATTGATGACATTTTGATCTACTCACATAGCACGGAGGAGCACGAGCAACATTTGAGAGTGGTGCTCCAGACATTGCGGGAACACAAGTTATATGCTAAGTTCTCCAAGTGTGAGTTCTAACTAGATTTTGTAGCATTCTTGGGGCATGTTATATCAGGCGAGGTTACTAAGGTGGATCCCAAGAAGATTGAGGCAATTTAGAGTTGGCCTCGTCCCACTTTAGTGATTGAGATTAGGATCTTCATGGGGTTAGCAGGTTATTATCTCTGGCTTGTGGAGGGCTTATCATCCATTGCAGCACCTTTGACTAGATTGACCTAGAAGGGTGATCCGTTCCGTTGGGCCGATGATTGTGAGGCGAGCTTTCATAGGCCCAAGACATCTTTGGCTACATCACCGGTTCTGGTGTTTCCTTTTGGTTAGGGGATGTATACGGTGTATTGTGATGCTTCGCGCGCTGGATTGGGTTGTGCATTAATGCAGGAAGGGCAAGTTATTGCATATGCTTCCCGTAAACTGAAGATCTATGAGAATAATTACCATGTGCACGATTTAGAGTTAACCACAATTGTTCATGCTCTTAAGATCTAGAGGCATTATCTTTATCGGGTGTCCTGTGAGGTTTACAATGATCAGTACAGCTTGTAACATTTGTTCAAGCAAAGGGATCTCAATTTGAGGCAGTGCAGATTGCTTGAGTTACTGAAGGATTATGATATTACCAATCTTTATAATCCGGGCAAGGCGAATGTAGTTACGGATACCTTGAGCAGAAAAGGTAGAGAGTATGGGTAGCTTGGCATTCATTTCAACAAAGGAGAGGCCACTAGCTTTGGACATTCAGTCCTTGGCTAACAGACTTGTGAGGTTGGACATTTCAGAGCCCAGTCGAGTTCCTGCATGCGTCGTTGCCTAGTCTTCACTATTGGAACATATCAAGGCTCGACAATTTGATGACTTGCACTTGTTGGTTCTCAACTCCAAGGTCGTTGATGTGTTCTTAATGTCTATAGCTTGAGGGAGAGGATTTTAAAGGAGGCACACAATTCTCGATACTCATTCATCTAGGTGCTATGATGATGTATCGTAACCTGAGGCAACATTATTGGTGGCGGCAGATGAAGAAAGACATAGTTGAGTATGTAGCTAGGTGCATATATTGTCAGTAGGTTAAGTATGAGCACTAGAGTCTAGGTGGCCTATTCCAGCAGATGACTATACCGGAGTGGAAATGGGAGCGCATTACTATGGACTTCGTAGTCGGGTTGCCACGGACCTTGCGCAAATTTGATTCAGTTTGGGTTATTGTCGACAGGTTGACCAAGTCGGCACACTTCATTCCAGTTGTGACTATATATACTTCAGAGAGGTTGGCCCAGATTTATATTCAGGAGATAGTTCAGTTGCATGGGGTGCTTGTTTCCATCATATCAGATAGAGGCCCTCAGTTTGCTTCACATTTCTGGAGAGCAGTACAGAGTGAGTTGGGGAACGTGTAGAGCTCAGCACATCATTTCATCCAAAGGCCGACGGGTAGTCGGAGCGGACAATTTAGATCTTGGAGGACATACTCAGGGCATGCGTGATTGACTTTGGAGGGCAGTGGGATCGATTCTTTCCCTTGGCCGAGTTTGCTTACAACAATAATTATCAGTCCAGCATCGTGATGGCTCCATTTGAGGTTTTATATGGTCGGCGATATCGTTCTCCCATCAGGTGGTTTGAGCTCGTGAGGCTAAGTTATATGGTACAAATTTGGTGAAGGATAGTAAAGTTGATTTAGGAGTGCTCAACACAGCACAGTCCAAACAGAAGTGTTACCAATATCAGAAGGCGCATGATGTATCATACATGGTGGGCGAGAAGGTTCTCTTGAAAGTATCACTGATGAAGGGGATCATGAGGTTCGGGAAGAAGGTCAAGTTGAGCCCAGGGTTTATAGGCCCATTTGAGGTGTTGAGACGAGTTGGGAAGGTTTCTTATGAGCTTGCTTTGCCTCCCAGCCTATCAGGAGTTCATCCAATTTTCCACGTGTCTATGCTCCGGAGGTATCATGCCGACTTGTCTATGTACTAGACTTCAGCACGATTCAATTAGATGAGAGGATGGGTTATGAGGAGGAGCCAGTTGTCATTGTTGATAGGCAGGTTCGCCAATTGAGATCCAAGAGGATTTTCGTGGTAAAGGTTTAGTGGAGGGGCCAACCAGTCGAGTAAGTGACCTGGGAGTCCAATAAGGACATGCAGAGCATATATCTACACTTATTCAACACTCCAGGTATGATTCTAAACTCGTTCGAGGACGAACGTTTGTTTAAGAGGTGGAGAATGTAACGATCCAATCTGTTATTTTACTTTCTAGAACCCTATTCCCCTAAATAAGACTTCTCATAGGTGCTTTTATTGTTTTATGACTTGCGGGGATGGTTAGTTCTAGATTTAGAAGGGTTCGGGTTGAAATCGGAACACTTGGTTCCATAAGATTAGCTAAAAAGGCTAAGTTTAACTTCGGTCAACATTTTGAGCAAACGACCTTGGAATCGGGATTTGACGGTTCCAATAGGTTCGTATGATGATTTTGAACTTGGGAATATGTTCGGATCGGGTTTTGGATGACCAGGGAGCATTCCGGCGCCTAATAGTGAAAGTTGGTTCCTTAAAGGTTTTGCAGTTCTTTAAATTTGGTTTGGAGTGAGTTTTGGTGATATCGAGGTCCAAATAGAATTTCGAGATCGGGAATAGTTCCGTAATGTCATTTAAGACTTGCACACAAATTTTGGTATTATTCCGAGTAGTTTAAGTACGTTTCGGCGTATTGGGAGTATTGCAGAACTTAAAGTTCATATTTTGACTCAATTGGTTTGGGTGTATGATTCTTAGTTTTGATGTTGTTTTAGGAGTTCCGAGAGTTCGAGTGAGTCCGTTTTATGATTTCAAACTTGTTAGTACGTTTGGGTGGGGCCCCGGGGGCCTCGGGTGTCAATCAGACGAGGCTCGAACCAAGTTGGACTTGGGAAGCATCAGTTGAAGAACCAGACTTCTGGTGTAATCGCACCTGCGAGGCAATGGCCGCAGGTGCGCGCTCACAAAAAGTGAGCCAAAGGGCGCAGAAGCAGCGCATCATGGGCTGCCCAGTCAATGCAAAAGTGGAAGATAGACTGCTTCTACGAGGGCGCAGGTATGAAGGCAGTCATCGCAGGAGCGGGAAATGCCGCAGGTGCGCGCCTTTTTGCCGCTGGTGCGGATACGCAGGTGCGATGGCCTAAGCACAGAAGCGAGATGAGGCAGCCTGACCTTGGTCTGCACCTGCGCGATTTGGTTCGTAGAAGCGGAATCGCAGGTGCGAAAATCGCAAAAGGCAGACCACTTAATTTAATACGGGACTTAGGCATTTTTGACTCATTTATTCCATTGTTGAGAGATTTGTGGAGCTCTTAGAGAAGGGATTTCACCTAGCACTTTGAGATAAGTAATTTTTACACAATGCGCGTTAAATACATAGCTTATGGGTATATTATAACATATAAGTTAGTAAAAATTATGGGTTTAGGTGAAAACCTAGGTTTTTGATAAAAATGAGTTTTAACCACTTCATAAGGTTATGGGTAACAACTTTCTTCAAAATTTTTTGGAATCCAGGCACGTAAGCCCAGGGGTGAATTTTAGGGATTCTTCAAATAGGCTTGGGAAATCACTTTGATAGTTAGGATATAAACTTTTAAACATGTATTGGTTTTTTTATATAATATTTCACTAGTTTCGAGTCGTTTGGCACCAAGTTGAGGGTTTGGGCATAATCTTGGACCGGAAAGTAGGATTTGAGGCGAGGTAAGTCTCTTTTCTAACCTTGTAAGAGGGAATTAACCCCATATGTGAACTTAATTAATATGTGCTTCTATTTTTGGGGGCTATGTATGCACGAGGTGATGAGAGTCCGTACATAGCTACTATTCATGCTTATGTCGGGGTAGTTTTAGGTTTACACCACACCACGCTTTTTGACATTGTTATTTGATTATGCGTATTAATTGACTTAATAAAGATGAGGTTGAGGATTTCAAGATTTTAAAAGTTTCTAGTTGAATTTCTTATTTTGAAAAGAATTGAGGGATATTATGATAACTCGAGAAATCTATGCTCAACCGCGTCACAAGTATATTCCGCAAGCGGGGTAAATTTTCACTACTCTCATGGGAGCAGGCCGTTCGCCTCAGCAGGTTAATAGATGTATTTATGGTTCGTGACGTTCGACACTCGGGAGTGCACAATATACATATATGTATATTTAGATCGGGTTGTACGTTCTCGGCATAATTCATGCGTAATATTATAGGAAGCTCTATTATATTTGATATTGTTTCATCGGCTTGAGAGGTTTAATGGTTAGATGATGGAATGACTTGGTTCTTACTTACAATGAAAAGATTATTTATTTATTTCTTGCTCTGAGTTCTATTATTATTTTTATATATCATGTTTAATTAGAACTTCATATTATTATACTGATGACCCATAGTAAGTGTCGAAGTTGATCCATCGCCACTAATTTTTTGAGGTTAGACTAGATACTTACTGGGTACATGTTGTTTATGTACTCACGCTATACTTCTGCACTTAATATGCAGGATCTGAGACAGGTGCATCTGGATATCAGTTCGGCGAGCATACTTGATTACTACTTCGAGACTTCATAGTGAGCTGCCTTCCGAGCCGTTCTGTAGCAGCCGGAGTCTTCCTTTTGCCTATTTCCTAATTATTTTTGTTTCAGACAGTAGAGTAGTATTCTTATTGTATATTCTACTAGTTGCTCATACACTTGTGACACTAGGTCTCGGTACACACTAGTAGACTTATGATTTGGGGTTAATTTCTATGATTATGATTGCACTTAGTTTCTTTCGTTTTATTTATTTCAAATATGTCATTTCTTAAATCTTTTAAATTAAAGAAAGTCGAATTACTTGGAAATCTATTAAAAAGAGAAATCATGTGGTTAGTTCACTGTCGGCTTGTCTAGCGGCGTCGCTGTGCGCCATCACGATCTGTAATAGAATTGGGTCGTGATAGTAAGTATCCTAGCTAACCTCAATTCGAGGGAAATTTTCATAAAATAGACTTATGTGCTACATTCTATGGATCAGGTATTTTCACATCTTACCGTAGTGCCCACTTTGTCTTAATTTTTGATTGATGAACAAGAAGAATGAACAATGTACTTGCTCGGACAGTCGAAAACTAGTATATTAGGCAGCTTCGTCGTCAACGTTATTGATGGTTCACGTAATCATCATTGCAGCTATTGGTGGCTGTAGTTGGGTGATCTGTTGGTATAGAGGATGATAGAGATGTTTTTGGCCTTATGAGATTCTTTGATGGTTCACGTAATAAGTGATTGGTTCAAAGAAAAGGAAAAAGAAGTAGTAGCTACTCCGAGTTCAAATCGGCATGACAGATAGCGACACATACGATGCGAAGCTTCAAACTAAGGCCAAATTCAATGCCAAAAATTAACAATCTCCATTGTTCAAGGTTTGTGGGTTTGAATTTCCTTTGTTGGTGTGGATTCGAACTTCCTTTGTTGGCGCTGCGGATTCTTGAAAAAATATGGTAAAGAGAGGCAAAGAAGGGATGTATAAAGTACGAAAATTGGAAAGAAAAGCACACTCGATCAGTGGAGAAACAATGTCTTTTGCTTGCAATTATTCCTTTCGGTGGTCGAGGATCACATATGGTTCCTTATATAATCATCTAAGGCGACTAATACCTGGACTTCTAGACGGAATCAATCAAATAATTGGTGTTAGAAAGTGAGTTGGACTCTAAACCTAAATGAGCAGAGATTATCTTCTCTATTATTCGAAGAAGGCTGCTTAAATTGAGTCCAAATATTATGCAAACTCAATGTGTGTTTTGTCCTACGTGGATTTGGTGTCCTACATAATTTTTATTGCTTTGCTTTGATGAAAAGGAGTCCATTTTCTTTACTTAAAGTTTGACTTTAAATGGTTTACATATAACTTGGATAAGGCTAATCAAAACAATAAACCTATTATTCAAAATACAAAACCAAAAGGATCGGGGCCAAATGCTTTCTCCACCATGTCTACGACACTTCTAGTTCTTGTTGGAATCTTGGAATCCTAAGTAAATGGGTATTATTTTTTTTTGAAGGTTAAAGCGTATTATTTAAAATAGTAATAGCAATACTAGTTCCATGTCATACCCCCGGGGACATGTCCCGTAGAGGCTGCATAGTTACACAATTGTTTAATGCCTAGTATGGCATTATCATTCCCAAACGAGGCCAACATATTACATGCCGTTAAAGTACTAATCCTACTACAGTAACTACCCTCCTTGTCATTTAGGAAAGCTATTTCCACAAAATTTGGAGGGGTTTCGAAAATACTAATATTATTGGAGATATTATGTTGTAGAGCTTCCTTAGCCAAAAGATGTGCCACTTTGTTGCCTTCGCGAAAATTATGCTTCATTTTGATCTCCCCCTTCTCCGCTAGCTTGTCCATTAAGAACCTGCATTCATCAAGCAAATATTTGTAAGCGGGGCAATCTTCTTCCTGTAAACGGATTACATATATTGCATCCGTTTCTAATTCACAAGGCATAAGATTCCTTTGCATTATTATTTGTAAAGCTTGCCGAAATGCGAGCAATTCCGAATGAATTGGAGAGGTACTCTCCATAGTAAATGGGTATTATGATACTGTGAGCAACTACATTTCCGAGCTTGAAGTAGCTATACTATGTGTCATTTAGAACTCTGGGCTAAGATCATCTATCTTTTTCATAAAAAAGTCGCAGTCTTGGGTCACATGCTTTATGGGAAAGCTAAGAAAATTCAAAGTGTTCAAATTCCTTATTTGAAGACTAACAAAAATCACAAATTGTCTTCTCATTTACGGATACTCCAAGGGATTTTTCTAAGCTTCAACAAGTTACACTTCGACAAGCCTTGAAGTATGAGACATTTGTAGACATATAAAAGTTATTGAGTCTAATTCATACAAAATTTGGATTAAATTCAATCGAATTAAATAATTAATTTAAATTTTACAAATTAAATTAGTCTATTTTATTATTTTTAATCCCAAGGTCCATTTTATCTTAAGGCCCAGACTCAAGCCATGTGTCAAGTGACATTACATATCCAGTCAACTCAAAAATAACAAGATGACGCCACGTGTTAAATGATGTGACAATCCCAATCCAAAATAGTTACCAATCAAGAGTTGCCAAGTGTCTAAAGTGACTTGTCTTGGCCAATCACAAGTAAGCTTATCACATAGCTTACGTGATAAGTTTGATGACTCACATGAGCCAATCAAAATCAATCCAGAGAGTTTATATGTAGCTAGATTGTCTATCCACTACCACTATAAATAAAGGGGTTACATAACTCTCTAGAGAGATTCATAATTGGAGAAGAGCATTCCGTAATTGGTAAAGGCATCCACAAACAAAGTGATCAATTATCAAGTGCATAGTTCTTCAATAAAGGAGTGATCAACGGAGTTCTTTCGGAGATAAACCTGAAACAACAAAGTGCTGCTCGATGTTCTTGGCGATTAAATACTGCATTATTCTACATTCGAAAAAGACGTTTCTCAAGCCCTCGAATCACGGAGAATTTTAGAAAGGAGAATCAAGAGATACATAGAATTGTACTCACAAATATTCTTCAATAAAATCTCTTTTTCTTCATATTATTTTTGTTGCAGTTTATTTTTCGTACTACGAAAATTTGTTGCGAACAACGTCGTGACACTTTTTAGTTTTTATTTTCTTCATTAGATGGTAATAATAAGAAGGAGCATGAATCAAAATAGTCTGAAGGCAAAGACACAACCTCAACCAATGTTGAAGTAGAAATTTTCATTTGTAGGCTCAACTTTTGTGTTTGTCTCATAACAAGAGCGCATAAACATTAATGTTAGTAAAGCTTTTTCCCAGAACTGTTGTCAGTGACCTAAAATACATTCGTCACAAGGAGATGCAAGTTTATCAAAATAAAAACTTCAAAATATTGCAATAGTATAACTTTAAATTCGAAGCTTTGAAATATGAGTGGTTAAAACTTAAAACCAAGACAGTCTAAAGTTTTGATTTTAAGTTTAGGTATGGTCTAAAGTTTTTTTTTTTTTTTTTTTTTTTTTTTTTTGATTTTCTCATTGGTGTTCGGTACCTACATTGAGCCTGACTATATCCGGATTCGCGCCGCGTAGGGACTCGTTCAAGGAGAGGGGGAAGTTCTCCCTAACAAGGATTTTTCCATATCAAGAATTCGAACCCGAGACCTCTAGTTAACGGAAGAGCAGCCCCCTCCGCTGCACCACATCCCTTTGGTGATCTACAGTTATTCGTTTTAAGTTAGAGTTATGTTTATCCAAAAATTCGTGAAAATAGCACGGGTTAGCCAGTTTTCGGACTGGTAATTAAAAAATAGCCAGCGTTTGCAAAGACATTGAAAAATAACTAGTATTTTATTGCAATACGGAAAGTTCCAACATAATATTCTGGGAATTTGTGCACCTATGTATGAACTTCTAACATATTATGCTGGAACTCTAACACACGGAAAGTTCCAACATAATATACTAGAGATTGGAGCACCTATGTATGAACTTCCGACATATTATGCTGGAAATCCAGTATATTATACTAGAACTCCAACATATTATGCTGAAATATTTTCCGAATTTTGGATAATATTTTCGTTTAGATTTATCTTTACATAAAAAGTGACTAATTTCGATTACTTTTAAAATTATGGCTATTTTTCAATTACTATTTTTGAATTTACAAAGTGATGACTAAATTTTAATTAAATTAGTTTTTAAAAAGCGGCTATGCTTTAAACGTGCCAGAACAAGCCGTTACGTGGTGTCATTTCTTGCAACACAGAAAGAATAAAGCTCTCAGATTTTTATCAAGATAAGAGACAAAAGACCATCAACAAAATGGCGTGTGGGACTCTCAGAAGCATTTTCCTGACGGAACCATGGAGGCCTCTTCCCCGGAAATCAACTCTGGCATTTTTTCATACCCAGAAATGCTTCGAAACCAATTTAATAAGCTGTGGCTGTAAACTCATCAATTTTAAAAGAAGTCAGTATCTGAAGTGCTCTAACAATAAAAGCCCATTGGCATCTGAGGGTGACCCTGACCAAGGTCCTCCTCAAGAAGCTGTCCTTAAGGCCATTTCAGGTTTACCGAAATTCTATCTTTTTCTTTTAGTTTAGTAATGCAGGATAGATGTTTAATTTACATTGAAATTATTTTTGAATCTATTAGAAGTGTCCAAGAGTGAAGGGAGGGTTGGACAAACAACGAATGTCATAATTGGAGGCACAGTGCAGGATGATGCTACTAATGAGTGGCTTGCTCTCGATAAGAAGGTGCGTTTTCCTACATGGATACAACCCTTTCTTCATTTTCGCAATATTGATTTTTTACTTGACAGGTGAATTCTTACCCTACTGAAAGAGGATTTACAGCTATTGGTACTGGAGGTGATGATTTTGTGCAGGCGATGGTTGTTGCTGTTGAATCAGTGATACAACAGCCCATCTCTGAGGTAAGTGAAAATGATAATACACTATTTTTGCACCTATTTAGATTAGGATGGCTATATTACTTACTAAATTTGATGATTTAGGATTTGGGAAAGTTTGGAGATTACATGACCAGCCTGAGTTGGTATTTTGTCTTCCAAAGTGTAAATTTGATGATGGCAGGATTATCTTTTTCTAGTGCTATGGCGATGATAACCCATTGGCACATGCTATTTGGTAATAATTGAAATCAAATTAATGAACTAGCTAGAACTTTGTGAATAAGTAGCAACTTAGCTATGTAATTATGAAGGATCATCGAATTAAGAATGCTTGTATGATAAAGTAATAGGAGAGGTCGTGAGGTTGTCTTTGAAATGAGGTATGTCTTTGCTTAGATGCAGTTTCCATTACAATATAATATTATACATTGCCCAACAATTTCTGCCATCGGTAACTTGCTTGAATATTGAGTTGGAAACGATGAGATCAAAACTCAAATGAATGTGAAGTTAAAATTTTCCTTCAACTTAGCAAGTTCATATGAGACATTAGGGCTTTAACGATCTTCCAGGATGCGGAACACAACTGCTCCTTGTCTTACCATAAGCTTCAACTAAAGCATTTAGCTTCAAAGAATCATAGTGTAAATAGCCCAGATGCTTTGGTCTAGTAGTAAGAGCACAATGCGTGATGTATGGATTAGGCACATATCACGTGTTCGATCCCTGCTGCAGACAAAAGCATGGTATTTAAATGAGAAGAGTAGAGAGGAACCACTATCCACCGCATTTCGAATCTTGCACCACTAGCCTCGGGGATTTCTCGGTTATTAAAAAAAAAATATTAGTGTAAGTAACTCTTTGTGGCTAGACTAAACTGATGAAAATTTTGATGGTCTATGATAAAATTCTGCTTTCTAATATAATTAAAGCTGCTGAAATTTTGAAAAACGAAGAACCCAGAGAAATGAACCATGAAATTATAAACTTTTGAGTTTCTTCAACTTAGCCAAGACAACCAACCCACTCCCTTAAACTAAATACAAAATGAAAAGCGTCCTTCACTAATTCCCGAGGCAAACTTTGAAGAATCAAGGAGCTGGATTACTGTATCTAAAATCCCACCAAAGATCGTGATGGCATCTAATACGCCGGCTAGGCGACTAGCAATTACAGCTACCAAATATCCAATAACAATTAAAAAAACTACAACAATATTCTAAATTAGGTTTATGCCAACAATAACAACAACAACATACCCAGTGTAATCCCATAAGTAGAGTTTGAGGAGGGTAGAATGTACGTAGTCTAAATCCTGTACTGAAGTAAAAGTACAGAACAACATACAACCCCCAGAACTCGTGTCACCGAGTACACGAGCTCTACTGGGTGCTAAATATAAAGGTTTCAAGTAAATACAATACTGTTTTGAATCAAGTTATTGTAATAAAGATAAGGAAGGTAACTCCAAGGCCTGCGAACGGATCAAGTCTCCAATGTCCACAACTAAGCACCTCTATGAACTCCGCTTGTACCAATATCTGAATCTGCATAAGAAGTGCAGAAGTGTAGCATATGTATAACAGACCCAATGTATTCAGTAAGTATCGAGCCTAACCTCAACGAAGTAGTGACGAGGCTAAGACATACTTTATAAACCGATGCAAGTAATAAACAGAAAGCAAAATAAGAGAAAAGGTGAATAGTAATATAAGGGATCACATAAGAGAACTAATACACAAATTTTACGGATATAACAGCATAAAGCATAACCTTACGAACCAATTCCACAAGGGAGGAGTAATATATAAAAAATAAGCACAAGATATTCATATCCATTGCGGCGAGCAACTCGATCCCATAAGAATACAATCCCAGAGTGCAACCCGATCCAATGGCCATATCGTTGCGCCGTGCAAGCCGACCCATCCATACCAAGCACATGTGTATCAACGACAAGCATAGTAGAATGCATAGATATAGATATGGGCAAATGAGTAAACATATTACACTACGGAAATGATAAGCATGACTGAGGTGCAATAGGCAACCAACATATCAAAAGACATCTCGTTCATGTCCTACAACAAGGCCTAAACATGGTCACTAAGTGTGAATTATTGGGTGGTCTCACAACCCATTATAGCATAAGCGAATAATACATTGAGACGAACAAAAGCATGAATAAGACTATCTCTACCCGAACATGCTATAACCTTGGCATACATATATACGCTCGTCGCCACGCATATACATCGCCCCCAACACACTAAGGGGTCGTTTGGTAGGGTGCATTAGATAAGCTAATGCATGCATTAGCTTTGTGTATTAATAATACATTGTTTGGTAGGGTGCATTAGCTTTGTGTATTAATTATACATTGTTTGGTAGACATTTTAAACCCATGTATTACTTATGCAAGCATTAGTTATACATCCTATTTGGTATTATCCTATGCATAACTAATGCATAGAAAACAATGGTATTAGCAATGCAATGGGTTTTAATGCATGCATTAGCTTAGTTAAAGACAAAATTGTCCTTCAAAATTTATGCTTGATTAAGATATGCTAGTTAGTATATTAATACAAGTTCAAAATAATTCAAATAGTGAGAAATAAAATTATATCCCTAGTAAATAAATAAATTCTTAGCATATTTTCTTTTTTCATAAATAAATATTTAATTTTATTTTACAATATAGGTAGACAAATAAAATATTTTTTTTAAACCTTTTCATATAAAAATATTTCTCAACATATGTTTCTTCTAAAAAGTTAGATTGTGGACTAGTTTTGAGGGCATTTTTGTAAACAAACAATTCTTTTAGAAATTGATGTTTTAATACATCAAACCAAACAATGGATAAGAAATATGTTAGTATAAATACCAGCATAACTAATGCAAGCATAAGTAATACCAGCATAACTAATGCAAGCATAACTAATACCAGCATTACTAATACACTCTATTCAACATTATTCTTATGCACCCTACCAAACGACCCCTAAGCACACACATAGCACATAAGGCCATTTACAAATAGTTTCTCTTGAGTCGAGGTCAACCAAGATACTTGCCTCTTTCTGGAACAAGTTCAACAATTCAATACTGCTTTTTCTTTAGAATTAAACTCCAACCATCTCAATCTAGCCATATGATACTCAATAATGTCAAATAAAGTCATAAAAACCAATTCGAAGCAATAAACTTCAATTTTTAATCTATTCTAAAAAGTTAAGAAAAGTTAACCCGAGCCCACATGGTCAAAACCCAAGTCTAGGACTAGATCTCGTTAACCCACAACCCCATGATAACAACAACAAAAAACCCAGTGTAATCCCACTAGTGGTGTCTGAGAGGGTAGTGTGTACATAGACCTTACCCTTATCTTTAAGAAGGCGGAGAGGTTGAAACCGATAGACCCTCGGCTCAGGAAAGATAAAAAGAAAGAGCAACAACAAGCAAACCAATCAGAAAATCGAAGTGAAAATACAAGACTAACACTAAGTAATGCAATCAAAAAACTGAAGCTAAAGAAACAACAAATAATAACAGAAATCTAAGAATAAGAAAATACAAGACTAATACTTAGTAATGCACTAAAGCTACTGGTACAAGCAAGGACAATGCTCGGCTACCTAACACTCTACCTTAATTCTCAATCTCCACTCCTTTAAATCCACGTTCATGTCCTCAGTAAGCTGGAGCATCACCATGTCCTGCCTAATCACTTCTCCCCGATACTTCTCTGGCCTACCTCTACCTCTCCTTAGGCCCTCCAAGACCAACCTCTCATATCTCCTCACTGGGGCATCTGTGCCTCTACTCTTCACATACTCGAACCATCTAAGTTTCGTTTCCCGCTTCTTGTCCTCCACAGAGGACACACCTACCTTGTCCCGAATAGCTTTATTTCTAATACTATCTAACCGGGCAATACCCGCACATCAATCTCAACATCCTCATTCCAGCCACCTTCATCCTCTAGACATGGAAGATCTTGACTAGCAACACTCAGTCCTATACAACATAGTCAGTTTGACCACCGTTTTATAGAACTTACCTTTGAGTTTTGGTGGCACATTCTTATCACACAAAATGCCGGAAGCGAGCATTCATTTCATCCATCCCGCTCCAATACGATATGTGACATCCACGTCAATCTGCCTATTCCCTTGTATAACTGATCCAAGGTACTTGAAACTCTCTCATAGGGATGACTTGTAGATCAAGCCTCACGTCTTCGTCCACTTCCTGAGTCGCACCACTGAACTTGCATTCCAAGTATTCTGTCTTTGTTCTGCTCAACTTAAAACGTTTAGACACCAGGGTCTGTCTCCAAACCTCTAACCTCTCGTTAACACCGCCTCACCTCTCGTCAATCAGTACAATGTCATCTACAAATAACATGCACCATGACATCTCCTCATGAATGTGGAACATTAGTGCGTCGATCGCTAGGGCAAAAAGAAATGGGCTAATAGCTGATCCTTGGTGCAGCACATCAAAACTGGAAGTGTTCTAAGCCCCCCCACTGTCCTCACCTGAGTCTTAGCTCTATCATATATGTCCGTAATAGCCCTAATGTATGCAACACCTCTAACCTCCAAACATCTCTACAGAACTTCCCTCGGCACTTTATCGTAAGCCTTTCTAAGTCGACGAACACCATATGTAAATCCCTCTTCCTCTTCTTATTCTGCTCCATTAATCTTCTAACAAGGTGAAAACCCATAACCCTACGAACCCAAATATGTGGTTAGATTCCAAATTTGAGTCAAAATCGGTAGTCAAAATCTCAAAATACATTGTAGAGAAAAACCTCAAATTTCACTTTAAAATTCTATACTCTAGGGGTAAAAATTCATGGGGAATCAAGATATATGATCAAAATCAAGTGGAAATTACTTACCCGTGTAGTGAAATCCCTCTCCAAAATCTCTTCTCATTCTCCAAAACTCAAAAATGGTAAAAAAAATGAGCTTAGTTCCGAAAGTTGGACTTAGAATACCCCTGCCAGCATTACCCTCGCGATCGCGGTCACAACCTACGTGATCGCGATGCACAAACGTCCACTGCCTGACCTCCCTCTTACGTGGACAGAGTCGCGCGATCATGAAACTTCACCTGACACACTTACGTGATCGCATATGCAACCACGAGATAACGAAGCACTCGCCTCTAGTCGTCAGGCTGCTCTATGAGATCACAAGAGACCCCCACGCGACCACAATGCTCACTCAGCCAACACTTCGCGATCGCCGGCCTCTTCCATGCGATCGCGAAGAACAAATCCTCAAACTACCAAACTTCTTCTACATGAACACGACCCAATCCCCGCGTTCACGATTCACATAAACACCAGCAAAACCAACAATCTTAAGCATGTTGCAGATGGTCCGAAACTCACCCGAGTCCCTCGGGACCCCGTCCAAATGTTCCAATAAGTTGATAAACATTAATCAAATCTATCCAAGGCCTCAAAACACATACAGAATCATCACATCTTAGAATCTAATGCCAAACCACACATTGAACTCTCTTAAGTTCATAAGCTCCTAAAATTCCAACCAAGTGTCCGATTTATACATAGATACCTCGGATCTCCACCAATTTTTACATACAAGCTGCACAAATCTATCCATAGTCCCGGTAATAACACCAATCGAAATGCGATAACATCAAAGTCAACTATTGGTCAAACTTATGAACTCCAAAGATCCTTCAAAATGCCAACTTTCGACAATGGTGTCAACTCCTCCTAGGAACCTCCAAAACCAAACCTGAACATACACCCAAGTCCAAAATCATCATACGAACCTATTGGAACCTTCAAATCCCGATTCTGATATCGTTTACCTAAAAGTCAAACCTTGGTCATCTTTTACAACTTAAGGCTTTCAATTCGGAACTACGTGTTCCAACCACTCCTGAACCCACGAAAATCAAACCACCAATCCCCGCAAGTCATATAACATCAAATGGACCTACGTGAAGCAACAAATAGGGCATCGGGATTCTAGAACTCAAAACGACAGGTGGAGTCGTTACAATTACTGTCATATGTTAAACCTGAGTGGAATATGAACCATCTTTGCCTTGTCTTTGGAAATATAGCTATCATTCTTTTCTGCAGTATGAGCTCTTCCATTCATTCGTAAACAAAAGAGAGAAAAAAAGGAATTGTTGCTATGGTTGTCCTCTGTGACTGACATGGGAGCGAATACTACAACTAACTAGATGAAGGTAAATAAAGGAAGATCCAGCTGAGGTTTACGCATAAAAAAGACAAAGAAAAAAGGGCTATAGTATCTTGGTCCCTTGAGCTCAATCATGTTGGAGCTAGTCCAAGCTGTATGGAGAAGGACGTGTTGGTTCGCTTGCAGTGCTGCTACAGTTGACATTTTTTCTTGGTATATCTTTATCACAATAGTAAATGATTGTGGAATTAAATCCTAGAGTAATAGGCTTTACAAGTTTCTGCAAATGCAGGTGTTTACTTCATACCTAGTCTTTTGGTCGTGAATTGATCAATTACCTATTATGGCCCCTGTCTGAAACCTACAACAATATGAGACAAAGAGGGTGTTATTTTTTACATTGACATACACAACACAAAGAAGAGGATCATATCAAGCAAATGTGGTGCAGATTTTCCTTGTATCCCCTAGTGTGTCTTATTAGGTTGTTTG
>MU762184.1:18223-28790 GCA_026770625.1 Nicotiana glauca | reverse complement strand
ATATTAGAAAGTTTTCCTAAAAATAAGAAGAAATATTTATAAATTAATATCCTAAGTATTAGGTTTAAGGGTTATTTTGGTATATACAATATTTAGTTAGGGGTATTTTAGGTAAGAAGAAAAATCAAAACTGCTTCTGCTTCTGCTTCTGGAAAGAAGCTACTTTTTTCTGCTTCTCTGAAACTGCTTCTGCTTCTTACCAAAAGCACTTTTTTTTCCTAAATAAGCTTGGCCAAACACCTCAAGTTAGGAAAAAAAAGTGCTTTTGGGAAAAAAAGCACTTCTTGCCTCTGGAGAAGCTTGGCCAAACAGGCTATTAGTAAGACTCCAAAAAACTCTAAAAGCTTAAGATGACTTAAAGTAAAGCCATCAAAAAGTCATAACGTAAAAGTAGCTTTAGGCTAATAATTCATAAAGGGACGAGATTTCTTAATGATAAGAAATCTTCTTGCTTAGATGTAGACTTTAGTAGACCCACCAGATGTTCGTGATGGTGTGGATGGTTTTGTGGTGTATCCTTCTTCAATCCACGATCCACCCGTCTTCGTCATGAAGACACTTGTACCTATTTTTATTTTTCTGTCTTCGCTTTACTGACCTTTCCACTTATTTTCCTTTTCTTTTTGGAGAATTTTCTTTTGCCTTTTCAAAACATTCTGTAGCTTTTATGCGGCCACCATTTCTACTTTTACAGAACTGGTTTTGTGAGCTTGTGCTAAAGACAGAGTATCAATTTCATATTGGCGATCTGCTTGGCCGAGAGGCTTGTATCTGGAAATTGAGAAGCTCTCTTGATATATGGGGGCCTGGACTGAAAGAACCTTGGCTGAATTCCATTCCCAAGAACTCAATCTTTTGAATCATCTTTTTGCTGATAGCATAACACCAAAATTTTTAACCAATTCTAAGAACTGATTAAGTAATTTGAAATGTTCTTCAATGGAATTACTGAATAAGAGAATATCCTCAATATAAGCCAACTCTAAATTAAGAATAGGTTGGAATATTTTGATTATGGCTTTCTGGAATAAGGACGGTGCTATTTTTAAACCAAAAGGCCATTACTTTCCATTAGAAGTGGTGGTCCAATATGCAAAACCCGGTTTTTGATCTTTCATCTTGATGAACTCCGGGTTGCGAGAAACCTGATTTTAGGTCAAATTTGGAAATTATCTTGGGGCTGTAAGGCCCATGATATTCATTTTGGGGCTGTAAGGCCCATGATATTCATTTTGGGGCTGTAAGGCTTGCTCTTACGTATCATGGACAAAAAGGACAACCAATCACGACACGACTAGCACTACTTGATTCAAGGTACATGGAATACCAACATGCAAATCGTGGCACAGCTGAAGTCACTCTTAATGTTGGAATAGTTTTTGTCACGCTGTTTCCAAATTTTTCCATGTCACTAGCAGATTCGCACTTCTACTGCCTTGAAAATTCAAGGACAGATCCAAGGTGCTCCTTTACTGAAGGATTGTATTCAAGCTACACTTCTTTACCAGATTGCTTGGAGAGTTTAGAACCACGCGATGGATCTAATACTTCCAGGTGGAGATGATGCACTATTACTCAAGAATCAAGATAGATGCAGGAAGTGGAGCCACACAATGCACCCAGGTTCCTAGACAGATTGGAAAAGAAGAGCTTCTCAAAATTCTACCCGACACCTGCGTAACGAATTATGAAAAGCTGCGGGAACCAGAAGAATCGTTGAAATCAACATATTCTGTTATTTCACGGCGTAGTGACAACTCAGTTGCTATAAGTTTTGATCATCCCCATTTACGAAAATCCAGAAACACAACCCACTTCATAGGAATGATTGCTGCTTCATGTCATGTGTCTAATCACCCTAACAAATTTGCAGAATCGCTCCCTTCAATCATGGGCGAACAAGATTGGATCCGGTGTTTTGACACAAATGGAAATGGAACCAGATGGTTTAGAGACCCTTTTGATGGCCACTGTCCTTGGGATTTGGATTGTCCTTATGAATCATGTCTCTATGATGACAACGAAGATAACTCTCCCATTGAAACCAAAAAGAAGAAAGCCAAGAAGAAATCAAAGTGCACAACCTCTGAAGAATCATTCCGGAAAAAGTATGACGATGGAGATCCAGCAATAGGATCACTGTGCAGGCCAGGAAAATATGATTATCTGGTCTGATATGACGCACCTGAGAGTTACATACAATGGTTAGAAGATATCACACCAACAGGATGGTACAATACTCATGACCCAGACATTGACTACTATTCAGAGTACAGTCAACCACAGAGGGAGAAACCATTGGAATGGGAAGTTGGTCATAACTTTGACAATCATCCATAATGACCCCAATAGGTTTTAGAGCCTCCTAGTTTCTCTATAGACACACCTAAGGAGATTCTTGCACCACAAACCCTACCATAGTTTTACATGTACATTCATGGAAACTATGAAAGTAGTTTTCCCCCTTTGTCCACTTTTAGCAAAGATGGTGCGGACCATGCTCCCAAAATCCCCAAAAGAAATGTCATTTTACCTTCTGGAGTCAAGGACGCTACATGTGATTTGGAAGCGTCAATAAATTGGTAGACTGAAAATGTTGTGGCACAAAACAAGGTACTATTCAATATTGACAAGTCTGTTAAAGAAACTGCTGGAAAATTAGAAACTGTTGAAAGAAAAGTAAATAAAATCTCTGAACAAACCAACCAGAATCAGGGGTTGACCAAAGTGCTGGAACAACAACTTCGTGACCTTGATAGACGCATCTGCCCCAGGCACATCCTTATTTCATTTCTTTAACTTACAAAAGAGAGAGATGGCCTCCTTGAAAGAGCAGATCTTCCCTGTTAAAAACCCACAACCATCTTCGCCGCCATCCCAAAGTATATCCTCCACACATACACAACCATCCTTCCCAACACAAAGTTTTTATTCCAAGGTACTCAACATCCACTCTTGGTTCAGAAATCCCTCTATTTCCATCAAGAATTACAACCCTTGTTATTTTCACAATTTCCTCCCACACCTAAATCAGAAAATGACTTTGATCTTGCTAAGTTTGTTTGGGACAGGAAAGATGCATTGGAATCAAAGAGAAAGGCTCAAAGAAAAACACAGAGGGAAGAAGAAAGGCACAAACATACAATGCCTTCAGAGCCAAAACCCCAAATAACTCTTCAGCCAGACCCTCAGACCAGCACCAGCCAATACAGAGATCAAACTCAACAACTCATGATCTCAGATCCTTTCTTACAGTGTCTACACAATCCATGACACAGAAGAAATAGAGGAATCCCCCATCCAATCAGAAGAACCCTCGGATCAGTTTTCTGATAACTCGGAACCCTTGTCCAACATATCTGAAGCAGAACTAACCGTTGATGATGCATTAACTCCTGAATCATTGGAGGAATCATCCGAAGACGAGAGGAGCACACTTCCACCAACCTATATGGTGCGGCCAACAGAATTTGAAATTGATGAGATGGAAGATGATGCAGAAGGCATGACTGAAGAACTCATCCCTGAAAGAAGGCTAGAAATCACACCACGAAGGATGGTGGATACGGGATTTCATACTTTCACTTTAGATGATATTCCCATCCAAAAATGGCCAGAAAGAATCCAAGATTTTTATACTCGGATGTTAACAAAGCAGTTGGTCGAAAGAGAACCTTTTATAATCTTGTTAGAATTCACAGCAAGATTATCTGGAACACTTTGTGAATGGTGGGCATCGGTTAGAACGACAGATAAGAATAATTTCCTTACTTCTCAAGATCTTTCTTGGAACATAGGAATAATTCATTCTTATTTCAATGGAGGTCAAAGTCAGAACAAAAAAGATCTAAGAAAGCAGATCTTTGAAATGAAGTGTCAATCCTATGACAGGAAAAAGATTGATCGTCATCTCCAAAAGATGATCAAGTTGTTCTATCATATTGGCGGAGACATTTCTCTGAAACAAGCTTTCATCTCTTCACTCCCACCAATACTATCTGAAAGAATCTCAATCTTATTAAAGGAGTGGTACATCTGTTACTGCCATGAATGCTGGTGACATAAGGGAAGCTGTTTTCTATGTGCTAGATGACCTTTGCAGCAAAAGGCAATTCTTCAACTAAATGAAGAAGATGTCTCGAGATTTGAACAAGGCATGCAGCAAAGCTGATCTCTTCACAAAGGACAAAGGTTGCACAAATTGCAGCACACACGGAAGAAGGAAGTTTAAACGATTAAAACTTCCTCGACACAAGGAAAGGGAGGGATGCATGTTCAGAAAAAGAAAGAAATATTTCAGCCAGAGCAAAACAAACAGGTTTGCAAGAACAAAGACTAATTCATGTTTCACATGCGGGAAAATATGTCACTTTGCAAAGAACTGTCCCCAAAACAGAAAATCCATCAAGTTAATCTCCAAAATCCAAAAATACGCAGGTGTTGAGATTGACGATGATTTAGAATCAATGAAAATACTGGAGGAAAACTCCAGTGCTGGATCTAGTTCAACAATCATAATTATTGGATTTCGCCATTCAAAAACATTCCAGGCTTAAAGAAATATGTTACTATCTGGTTTTCATCAAGAAAAGCCTTTTCCTCTATCACATTTGAGCATACTCAAATGGAATAGAGTTCCTGTTCTTGACGACGATGAAGAATACTCTGAGCTACAACACTTTATCTTTCCGGAAAACAAATGTATTCCTAAAGAGATATGGCCAGGACCATTAGCTAGTTGGAATTATTCTACTACGTGCGGTCATCCTCGTTATCACTGGATTAAAGATGCAATGAAGGAGTACCATGAGAATGATGTAATATGGAACCAAGATGCCCAAGTTCCTTATTCTGCTTACTCAAAGGTTGAGTTAAGCCAATATGAAATTGATACTTTGCCTTTAGCACAAGCTCACAGAACCAGTTCTGAAGAAGCAGAAATGATGGTCCGCATAAAAGCTACAGAATATTTTGAAAAGGCAAAAGAAGATTCTCCAAAAAGAAAAGGAAAGCAAGTGGAAAGGTCAAAAAGCGAAGGCAGAAAAATAAAAGCAGGTACAAGTGTCTTCGTGGCGAAGACTGTGGATCGTGGATTGAAGAAAGATACACCACAAAACCATTCACAACATCATGGACATCTGGTGGGTATACTGAAGTCTACATCTAAGCAAGAAGATTTCTTATCATTAAGAAATCTCGCCCCTTTATGAATTATTAGCCTAAAAATACTTTTACTTTATGACTTTTTGGTGGCTTTACTTTAAGTCATCTTTAGCTTTTAAAGTTTTTTTGAGTCTTATGAAATAATTGAGAGGCATAGGGAACCAACCCCCTGTCTTTCTTCGTCAGTCCTTATTGCTCTTCAATGTAAGCAATGAGGTCACAATTGTATTATTGAGTCTTATTTTAAGTCTTTGTCAGTCTTTATCGACCATTATTGCTCTCTGAAGTAAGCAATAATAGGGCTGTTCAAAACCGAAACGAAACCGTTAACCGAACCGAAGACTTATTGGTATCGGATTATCGGAGTAATAGATGGTGAACTGATTGAGATTTCATAATTAACGACTTAATGTTTTAGGGGCGGACTACTCAATTTTCTTATCGGGTAAACCGTTAACCCTTTAAGAATTTTTACATTTATACTTTTACCCCTATGTATATATAAAGTACTATTAAAACCTAAATGGCTAAATCCCTAATTTCTAGTTCTTAATAGAACTGTCGTTTGTCTGTAGCTAATGACATTGGCAGTCGTCTTTGGCTTCTAATCAGGAAGAGCTACTAAAAGTAACAGAACTATGCATTCGGCTGTTTGGTATTGATTGTTCAAATTTTTTTTTATGTGGTTTAGCCGATAAACCGCCTGATAATTGTCAGTCCGATACCAATCCGCCCGTTGTCTTATTGGATGGCTAGCGAAGTACTACATTTGTAATCCTATAACCGATAAGCCGAACCGTTAAGTGTGATTATCCGCCCGATAAGCACCCCTAAGCAATAAGGTCATGGATTGTATTACTATTATGGAGTCATTTCCTTCGCGAATTCTCTCCCTATATATTATCCAGTGTGAAATAAAAGATGTTTGCCTTCTAAAACCCTCTATTCTTCTTTACTTTTCTAAATATGATGGTTGATCCTTACATCGTGTAAAAATAATAAAAAATCACAAAGGAAATGATATCTCACTGTGAGTGATTACCAGAAGCTTATGAATTAATCCAAGACAAAGGCCTTTAATTTTGTAATAAGCTACGTGAGCCGTTGAAGCCCAGTAATCAGGCATACATTCTTAGTGAAGTTCTAAGGCTGTAGGTTTTATCGTAATTCTCCTGTTGACACTTCATTTCACAGATCAGCTTAGATCTTCTTTGTTCTGACTTTGACTTCAACAGAAATAAGAATGAATTATTCCTGTGTTCCAAGAAAGATCTCGGGAAGTAAGGAAATTATTCTTATTTGTCATGCAGCAAAGCTGATCTCATCACAAAGGACAAAGGTTGCAACACAAAGAAGAAGGAAGTTTAAACGATTCAAACTTCCTTGACTCAAGGATAGGGAGGGACGCATGTTCAGAAAAAGAAAGAAATATTTCAGGCAGAGCAAAACAAACAGGTTTGCAAGAACAAAGCCTAATTCATGTTTCACATACGGGAAAATAGGTCACTTTGCCAAGAACTATCCGCAAAATAGAAAATCCATCAGGTTAATCTCTGAAATCCAAAAATACACAGGTGTTGATATTGACGATGATTTAAAGCAAACCTACACATGATCTTTAGCATGATTTACGAGGTTACGTAGTCATACAACCTTATAAAGCATGATATCAATAATTACAATATCCCAAACAAGGCATAACATAGCCCACGAACTACCCCCGAACATGGATAAACCCCGACGCACATAGGTTCAAACCCTCACATGTACGCCACCCTCAATATGTAGCAAACATCAATAACTCAAGCAACTAGAGCCTCAACCGAGTTTAGGCAAGATACTTACCTCAAAACGAGCCAAGTCAATACTCCAAAAATGCCTTCTCATGCGAAACAACCTTCGAACGGCTCGAATCTAGTACAGTGTCAAATAATGCTATATGAAACAATGATGGAATTTAAAGGCTCGATCTTTAATCAAATACATAGTCAATCCGGGCCCGCATCAAAAAACCCGACAAAAGTCACAAATTCGAATTACTCATTTCGATATGAGTCCAAATATATAAGTTTCACCAAAATCCAACTTCGAATCGGGGTTCAAATTTCAGATAATCTCTCCAAAATCTAGCACAAAACCCCAAATTTTCTCCTTCAAATCCATATTCCAAGTGCACAAAACAATAGGGAATCAAGCTTTAACATCAAAATCAAGTAGAGATTACTTACCCTCCAAAGTGGGTGAAAATCCCTCCAAAAGTCTCTAGCCGAGTTTCAAATCTCCAAATAATGAAGAATGAGCAAAACCCTCGAATCCACCGATTTTGGCGTTTGCAAACAGTTCTGTAGCTTCTGCAACACCGCTTCTGCGGTCCAAAGCTCGCATCTGCAAGCTCACTTAAGTTCCTGACCCATCGCACCTGCGCAACAAGTTCCGCTTCTACGGAATTGCACCTGTGCCAAAGACCTTGTAGATGCACCATCGCTTCTGCGCACTTCTTTTGCACATGTGGAATCCCCGCTTCCAGCCAGGCTCCATATTTGCGGTCTCCCTACTGCTTCTGCGGACTCGCACTTGTGCACCATACCTTGCAGGTGCGAACCACCAGTACCAGAACTGCCAATTAACCTCAAATTGATCTTAAACCCATTTGAAACACATCTGAGACCCCGGGATCCTATCCGATTCATACCAACAAGTCCTAATACATCATCCAAACCTACTCTGGACAGAAGGGAAATGATGTAGCTGTTCAGGTTCTGGTGCATTGCCTGGGAGGACTATAATTTCCTCAAGTCCCAATTTCCTAATTTTGAACCTTGAGGACAAGGTTCTCAAAATGGAGGATGGAATGTCATGATTCGAGCTATTGGAGAAGAGTCTGTTCTGTTCTGTCATAATTACTTGAGTTCCAGTCTGGTCCCTTAAGTTGTTAAGTAGTAATTTTCGTTATTTATTTTTCAGTCCTTGTAATTTCTGTTGTAGGAGAATTGGGAAACACATGTCTTAAGTAGGAGAAGGTTAGTACCTAGAATGCATGGATCCTATGCTGGATTGTACAGCTATTTAGTTGTATTGTAATGGGTATTTTGGATATGAATGAAATCACAATTATCTTTCCCCTAAATTTCTTCTATCTTCTCCCTCACCTGTTCTCTCGTTCTGGAATTATCTCTCGTTATGGCATTATCTTGACGATTTGAGCTCGAAACCTGCTTGAATCGTGACAACTACACATAGAATCTTGATATTGTAACTTCCAATTTCTATACAATTGTATTTCCTTAAAAAGAAAAGAGTGAAAAAGTACAAAGGAATAGGATATGAGGATGTATTCATAGAAACAAAGGTACATGTATTACAAATGGAACATGTGTATGGAGGGGATGGAGAGGATATGAGCACTTGGTTAAAAAATGTGTAGGCAATAAGCAGGTTTGCAGCTCTATATCATGGAAATCTGAAAAGTGCAAAATTCACTATTCTATTCATGCACACATCTTTTATTTAAACAGCAGAAAGATCAAATACTATGTGTATATCAAATACTATGGGATCGTTTGGTTTGAAGACAAGTTATGCTGAGATTAGTTATACTGGGATTATTTTTATTGACTGTTTGGTATGTTGTATTAATCTTGAGATTTTCAATTTTACTGCTTTATCTTGGGATAACTTATCCTGGGAATACTATTCCATCTCGTATAAGTATCTCGATACTATTTTTAATTATGGGATAACTTATCCCAAGATTAGTAACCAAACAAGGGATAAGATAGTACTAAATCTTAATCCCAAGATTATTTTTGTTTATCTGTCGTACCAAACCACCCCTATGTGTATGCATAGTCGTGTGTGCACTTGTGTGTGTGAATTGATCCAACTTTGAGATGTTTCTGCTTTTCTATGCAGGGCAAGGTGAGGCAGAAGTTATCTTCAGGGGGAAAATATGTATCAGTGAACATTGGGCCAATTCAAGTTGTTTCTAGTGAGCAGGTATATCTATTGTACCTTAAATACGACAATCAACTCCATCGTTTTCATTATAATGACATGCAATTTCATTGCACTCATCTCCAGGTTCAAGCTGTATACAACGCCATGAGAAAAGATGACAGGATGAAATACTTTTTGTAAATGACTTTCTTCTGTAACCTTTGTATAGAATTGAATTACCTAGGCATTATGATGATTCACGCTTTTCCTTTCACCTTTTTTCCCCCCTAATATGTCCTAGTATTTATTATTGTAATTAAATGTTCTTTGATTAATTACGAAATATTTTTAGCCTTAAATTGAGTAGAATCTTTAAAAGATCATGAGATTTTGATCTCTGCTTCTTAGCAGGGCTGACAGGAAGTATCCTTTCGTTTCATGACTTGGATTATGTTTCTAAATGGCAGCATCAAAACTTTCTGTTGTGTAATTTATTTTTCTTTTTCCCTTATGTTTTATGGAAGACGTCATACTGAGATACAACCAAAACAATTATGCCTCAATTTCAAGTAAGTTGCAAATTTCCAGGTAGGTAAAGATACATGGCCCTAACCTTGCTCGATTTGTCATAAAATTTTGACCGTAATATCTACTGCGTCCCACCTGTATTTATATCCTTATGGTTATCACTAGAATCAGTGCAAGAATGTTCCACAGTGGTTAAAGGATTGTATTGTTATCTTCTTATATAATCTTGGGCAACTCACCTTAGTTTTTTTGGGCTGAATTAGGCCTAAGGTCTATTTTCCTAATATGGTTCTGAAAGCCAGATTCACCATATTCTCGATATATCTAACATTGGGCATCATGTAACATTGGGCATCATGTAATCGAAGTTACTGAATTTCATTGAACCCTTAACTTGGTTTCTGGCTTCGCCCCTGATTGTATCCATATATAGTTTTGTACAATTTTAATTTCAAGATCCAGTTTGTGGGGTTGAGCTTTGATTTCTCTAAGCAATTGTTGCTTGGGGCTTCAGAGTGTCTTATAGAAGTGTGATGTGTGTGGAGATATGTGGAAGTCAGAACAGTGTAACAAGGTATCAGACAATTTTAGAGCTGCTTATTTAAATGCATCACAATTTTAGAGGTGCTACAACTCCCTTTCAAGACAAAATGTCTTCATCCTCTTCACTCTTTTTACTCCCAGTTTCAAAAACAACAGCCCAGTATAGTCCTATGTGTGTGGTCTGGGGAGCACAGTGTGTACGCAGATCTTATCCTACCCGGGGATAGAGAAGCTTTTTTTTTACTTCCAGTTTCACACAAGAAAAAAAGAAATACTATGAGAAGTGGAAACCTTATAATTTTACATTGTTGATTAAAAAATGAGACTTTTATAGAAGCAAGGGGTTTAAAAATGAAGAAGAGAGCTCAAAACATTCCCCCCCCCCCCCCCCCCCCCC
>MU762184.1:0-17526 GCA_026770625.1 Nicotiana glauca | reverse complement strand
CCCCCACAATATAATTCATGTACAGATATCTATAGAATCAATTGATTTTTTCTGGAGTGTAAATACCGCAAAGGAGCTTATAAATGATGCCCCTGTCTCTTTATTATAAATGTCCTAGGTAACCAAACTTTTTTCTTTTAGTTGGCATTATTAAATTACCTGGGATGATATAAAGCGCATGATATGTCAATAGGATTTGTATTTGTATTACACTAGTTTTAGAGTATATGCATTGCACGTGTATTTCGCGTTATTCAATTAAAATTTGTGTACAAGAAAACGATTAATATGAAGTAGTAAGGTACATATAAAATATCCTCCTCAGACCCCACCTATTGGGATCAACTGAGTTTGTTGTTATTGTTGTTGTTATGTTAACTAAGATGCAACACTCATTTATTATGTTTACGTATTAGTTAGATAAGAAATAATTGAGTATTTTTTGAATTTGTGAGATCAACAATTTAGCATTAACGTCTGCATTTGTCCATGTTTGTTAATCTGAAATTTGTGTAGAAGGATATAAATTTTTAGGTAATTCTATTTTCCAAGCTCCTTTTTTGAGTTATAAATCACTTAGCTATTGTATCCTACCTATTCTTTTTATCCAATAACAAAAAAAGTTTGTATTGCAAGCATATTTGATATAATACGTTTATTATTCACCAAAATTTAAATTAGTGCCTATTTTTAAAGAAAATAAGAATTAATTGAAGCCAAATGGTAACATTTAATCAAATCTTTCATAGAAAACTTTGCAACCAATAGCAGTTGACTGCAAAATACATGATAGCTTAATTTAGGATAAGAATGTTAATGATATACATATCCAATGGTGATTTGAGTTAACATTAAATATACTTTTAAGGTAATATATTCAGTTAATTATCTCGGCGATGTTTTATTATGATACAAACGAGCACACATACTACAACATATTGACAACAAAATATACATTGAATTTGACATCTCAGGTTCAATTAAATTTTTCTCATATGCTTTAGACCTCTATCCTTTTGTAATTGTAGAAAATTCCTTATAAACTTAATATGCTGCATAAAATCAAACGTATGTATACACCACTAAATTATAAAACATAACGAAAAGAAAAAATTGAGCAAATAAAATGCATAAAACAACCAAATATCCAAATACAATATTCGTATGGTTAAAAATAAATTGTTGGCAGATAATAACTCTAGTTGTGACTCTTTTGACTCTTGTGTTGACTTAAGCAGTCATCGAGTGGTTCAAATCGAGCAATTTATGATTCTCAATCATATCTACGGTTGTTGTGGGTCCTCGACTTTGTTCTCTTTAGCAATCCAAAAACATGAGACGTGAGATGTTCAGTTGCAAGTCCAAGTACCCGTGCTAATGGTCTAGAACTTGCCCCAAATGTTTGTCTAGGAGAAATTCTAAGTGTAGCTTGGCTTGAGAAATGATCGTAGACTCTCTTTGATCCAATTTGAAATTTGAAATCTTCCATGGCCTACCAATGTGATATTCCTAGTCAACCCCTTTGAGCCGAAGCCCTTTTTCTTTCAATAACCACGTTATAAGCCTTCATCCATTTTGTAATGACCCTCTCTTGACACCCGATCTTTCCTTAGCATTCGTGAGAAATAAGAAAGCAAGGGATAAATGTGGGGAACAAAAAATTCTAGGAGGGATTATTTGAATTGGCAAAAACATAAATTTGGGGGAGAGAAGAGGAGTTTGAAAGTGATGAAAGGTACAAAGAAGAGAAAGAAATGAAGAAAAGGGAAGGCAAAGAAAAGAAAAGAAAGAAAGAACAAAAAGAAAAATATCAAAAAAAAAGTGAATAAAGTTAAGAGTTGGAGGAAATCCAAAAGAAAATAAGGAGAAAAGACTGAATAAAGAGAAAAGGAGAAAAATGAATGTCATGCTCAAGAAAGAGTGACGTTATGTCTCTCCAGTTCCCCCAAGGAAGAAGAAAATGACTCAAAGAGTCGAGAAAGTATGAACCGAATAGAGAAAATGGAGCGCTTAAAAAAAGATGAAACCATTCTACTCCAAGTCCTACCTTGATCCAAAAGCCTTCATTACATCCCGCAAAAGCCCTACATGAATTCAAGTTGAGTGAGCTTACATTAGTGGTGATTTACACGAGGGGCAAGCTTATGGTACTTAAAGTCGGACTTGTGACGTTCTTTTAAGAGAGATGAGCGAACTTTTCACAATCCTTGCTTCGAGTGTTACATTCTAAAGTGATATTTGCTAATGGAGAGTAGAGAATGAGGAGTTTGGGATCCACAATGACCTGCATGAAAGAGCGAGCTTCCTTGATGAATAGAGTCAACTCTTGATCCTCTAGAGTCATACTAGAACTATGGCACTCGAAAAGTCATATCATGGTATTGTTGATAATTCATATGTGTTGTGGGTAATTGTTGGTCCCAATTGATGTGTAATTGATTAACCTTAGGTTAGCTGAAATATCCCTTTTTCTAGTGAAGGTGAGAATTGTCTTATTTGATTGAGGACAAGCAAAAGCTAAAGTTTGGGGGAGCTGATAAGTAGGGATTTTGACCACTTATTTGCTCTCTTTTACTTGCATTTCAGCTCAAAAATGCTCAAAGGTATTCCCTGAAACTAACAAAATGTACTTACTTGCAGGAATGTTGGGAAACAAGCCAAAGAAGTCAGAATCAATTCACAAAGGAGCCTAAAGTGAACAAGAACCAAAACAAGGCAAAAGAGATAGCAGTGCAGACCATAAAATTCTAGTGCGGCCGCAGAAGGAGATTCAGAGAGTATGTTTTGTCCAGCTCAGGAAGTGCGGACTGCACTGACTTGTGCGACAGCATGAGGTCAAGTGCGGCCGCATCCATTATTATTCGTAATGCAGGGTTGAGATTCATAGAGCTGGAAAGTTTAGGTGTGTGGACCGCATCACTTTTGTGCGGCCGCATAATCCTAGGTGCGACCGCACCCATTTTTATGTGGACTGCAGAAGACCCCAAGTTCCCAAGACTACTGACCGCAGCACTTTTGTGCGACCGCAGAAGCTCATTGTACGAACCGCACCAAATTTATGCCGCCGCACAACCTTCGCAAAGGCATTTTTTTCAGATATTTTCAGCTTCGTATAAATAGAATTTTTTGTCATTTTTAGGTTAGGTTTAGTTCGCAGAGGTGCACCTGAGCTGTTTTCTTTACTTTTTTGAGTAATTTTGTATTAGATTGATTTCTTAACATTAGGTTTTCTTTGTTTAATCAATGATTATGCATTCTATCTTAATTTCTTCTTGTATTTCTTTATTTTTTATGAGTAGCTAAATCTTTAGCTAGGGTTATGGCTCAATCCTAGCATGGCTACCTAATGGTTATTTAATTTTAGGGCTTGTTTGGGATTAGGTTAATGATATCTAGCCTTTCTCATGCTTAAATTCTGGAATTAATGATTGCAAACACTGATTCATGCCTATTTGACCTAGTCTTTGCTTGAGAAAGCGAGACTAGGTTTAGGAAAGCTTGGCTAGCAAGGAATTGGAGTAAATTCAAGAAATTAATAATCCCAATTAAAGGTCGAATCTAGAGATAGTAATACTCTACTTGAGCATATATCACTTGATTTGTGCAATACCCATTTGAGCTTGAGAAAGCCAAATTAGGCAAAATCACTCAAACTACCGAGAGGTATAGAGTGAGCAATTGCGTGTGATTGCTATACCGCGATCCCGATAAATCAAACTTTCCCTATAGTTTTCAACCCGTTAGGTAGCCACCTAGGTGGAAGTCACGACCCTAGATTCCTTTATTATTTGAAAAACACTCAAAAAAAAAAACATTGTCTTCTAGTTTATTAATTGCAATCATTAGCTAAAAGTAGAAATAGAAACAACCAATGAATATGTAGAAGTATAATATAAGGCACATCATACATTTACACTAGTTATATACCTACTTCAAATTCTATCTCTCTGTGGATTCGATCCTAACTCGTGTTGGGTTTATTATTGCTTCAACCGCCTCACTACCTAATTGTGGTGTGAGTTTGGGCGAGATCAATTTTTGGCGCCGTTGCTGGGGAGTTAAACGAATTTAGATATATATCTAGGTTTTTATGTGTTTTGTCTTTCTTTCCTTCCGAGTTCTAATTTTATGTTTGAATTGATTTTAGGTACGAAAATGGCTCTCAAATGATCACATTGGAAATGTGCCATTGGGGGAGGATGTGGATAATGATGCAATAGATGAGGTTCCTATTAAACCTCAAGCTAATAGATGAGGACGCCCACCTCACGATAATGTGCCCGTACCCCTGTCCCCCCTACCTCCACCAAGAGATACAGCACACCGACAATTGCCAAACAAGGGTTATGTAAGTGTTATCTTCCTACCCTGCATTAGGGAGGGCAACTTTCAAATCACCAACGTGATGCTTACACTACTTGAACAACGCGGTTTCTTCACTAGGGCTCTGAATCAGAATGCTTACAAGCATCTCAAGGGGTTCATCGATACTTGTTGGGGGACCAAGCAAACAAATATTTCTGAGGATGCGCTGAGGCTGAGGCTATTTCCCTTTTCTCTACGGGGAAAAGCATTAAACTGGTTAGAGAGGTTCCCCATTCCATCACCACTTGGGATAACTTGGCAGAAAAGTTCATTTCCAAATTATTCTCTCTGGGACATATGGCAACGCTTCGGGTTGAGATTCTTGCTTTCAAGAAAGAACCCAATGAGCCATTACACGAGATTTGGGAAAGATATCGTTCCATGGTTAAAGAGTGCCCGAACAATGATATGACTGAGGCCACGATCCAACAGACCTTCTACAAAGGGATCAACACAACTAATCGATGTGTGGTTAACCAACTCGCCGGGGGGAACTTCATGAACATTCCATATGCCGAGGCTTGTGAAATTCTTGATGAGATGGCGGATACCTCTTCGGCGTGGAAAAGTATAGCCAATGTACTGCAAGGTGACCCTAATGTTATCATCCACACAAGGAGCTACATGACCATGGGCAAGCTATTGCTGAGTTGACAACTACCATGAACCAATTGGCCAAGGCTTAGCTTCAACAAGTGCATGCAATGGAAGGTGAGAATATGATGGTAAACATAAGACGGAAAGAAGGTTAACAAATGCAAAACCATCCAGAACAATTTATGCAAGATGATAGTGGTTATGATCAAGGTTATTCGTTCAATGAGCAAGATGAAATAGTTCAATATATCAATAATTATCAAGGTCAAAGAAACAATACGCAAGGGCAAAATCAACAACAATGGAGGTCACAAGGGAACCAAGTTAATTGGAACAACCAAAACCACCAAAGCAATTGGAGTGGTGGTAATTCTAATCAAAGAAATTGGAACAATCAAGGAAATTAAGGAAATTGGGGTAATCAAGGCAATTGGGGTAACAACAATCAAGGAAGTTAGGGAGGCAATAATCAAGGAGGGTAGAACAATAACAATAACCGGGGGCCGGGTTTTCAAAGGCCTCCGATGTTCCAACAACCAAGCAATCCACCTTCCTATCCTTCTCAAGGCCTGAGCTCTTCTTCCAATGAGATGTGTAGAATTAAAAACATGTTTAAACTGATGATGGAGAAGAATGCCGTCTCCGACGCTCAAATAGCCTCGCACAACACTTTATTCGGAATTTGGAGGTTCAATTAGGAAAAATATCACAAGCTTTGAATACTCATCCTAAGGGGGCACTACCTAGTGATATGGTGGTGAACCTGAAGGGTGGGAATAATATGGGACATGCTATGGCCGTGACTACTAGAAGTGGTAAAGGTAGAGATGCAACCACCTCAAATCAAAAGAAGGATTGTGAATGAAAATGTTGTGGTTCAAGAGGATGAAATCCCAAGCAATATGGTTCAAGCTAATTAAGAAGTGAGAATTGATATAGATGAAGGTGTGGAGGAGACGCAAGAAGAAATGAACCCGTCTAGGGAATACATGATTGACATGTCGGAACTGGTGGTGCCAAAGGCTAAGGTACCAATGTCAAGGACTCCTCCTCCATACCCTCAAAGGCTTGAAAAGCAAAACAGTGAGAACCAGTTCAAAAAATTTATTGATATGATGAAGAGTTTGTCAATTAATGCACCGTTGGTTGAGGCGTTGGAACAAATACCGAGATATGCAAAATTTATGAAGGATTTGGTGACCAAAAAAAGATCAATGAATTGTGAGACCATCAAGATGACTCACCAAGTGAGTGCTATTGTGCACTCAATAGCTCCAAAGTTGGAAGATCCGGACACTTTTACAATCCCTTGCACTATTGGGAGCATCAATTTTGCCAAAGCATTATGTGATCTCGGGGGAAGTATCAACTTGATTCCCTAAACGGTGTTCAAAACTTTGGAAATTGGGCAACCAAGACCTATATCCATGAGGTTGCAAATGGAGGATAGGACAATTAAGAGGCTTTTAGGTATTTTTGATGATGTACTGGTTAGAGTTGACAAGTTCATCCTCCCAGCGGACTTCGTTATCCTTGATTGTGAAGTGGACTATGAGGTGCCTATCATTTTGGGTAGACCTTTCCTTGCTACGGGGAAGGCTCTTGTTGATGTGGAAGCCGGTGATCTCACTTTTCGGGAGGATAAAGAAAAGGTGGTCTTCCATGTGTGCAAATCAATGAGGCAACCGAATAGTAATAAAGTTTGTTCATTTGTGGATTTGATGACCGACGTGATAGTTGATGATGCTAGTGCAACAATGAATGTTGAGGACAAATTGGAAGCCATTTTTCTCAACCTAGATGATGATTAGGAGAGTGATGGTTATGTGGAGTTTGTAAATGCATTGCAAGGCATGGTGTCGTACACTTATGAGCCCTGAATATTATCTTTGGATCTTGAAAACTGGAAGACTCCTTTAACAAAGATCTCAATCGAGGAGCCTCCTGCCTTGGAGCTAAAGCCATTGCCCCCACACCTCAGGTATGAATTCCTTGGCGCTTCTTCTACTTTACCGGTTATTCCCTCTTTGTGCTTAACTAAAATGTAGGTAGAGTCTACATTGGATGTGCTACAAAAGAGGAAAAGAGCAATCAGTTGGAATTTGGTAGTTATTCGAAGCATAAGCCCCGGCTTTTGTATGCACAAGATTATTTTGGAGGAGGGTGCCAAATCCTCCATTAAATTCAAAGAAGATTGAAGGAATCAATGCAAGAGATGGTGAAGAAGGAGATAATCAAGTGGTTAGGTGCCGGGGTTGTGTACCCCATTTTCGATAGCTCGTGGACCTCTTCGGTGCAATGTCTCCCAAAGAAACGGGGCATGACTATGGTAAAAAATGACCAGAATGAATTGATCCCAACAAGAACCGTTACCGGGTGGAGAGTGTGCATGAACTATAGGAAGCTCAACAAAGTTACTCGGAAAGATCATTTCCCGCTTCCATTTCTTGACCAAATCCTTGATAGGTTGGCCGGGCGTGCTTTTTATTGCTTTTTGGATGGATACTCCAGTTATAACCAAATCCTTATTGTCTTGAGGACCAAGAGAAGACCATTTTCACTTGTCCTTATGGTATCAAGGATGCCTTTTGGGTTTTGTAATGCACCGATGACTTTTCAACGGTGTATGATGGCTATTTTCACCGATATGGTAGAGGACATTCTTGAGGTCTTTATGGATTATATTTCTGTGGTTGGGAATTCGTTTGAAGATTGTTTGAACAATTTAGATAGGGTATTGTCTAGATGTGAGGAGACAAATTTGGTGTTGAATTGGGGGAGTGTCACTTCATGGTTGAGGAAGGCATTGTCCTCGCCACAAAATTTCAAAACATGGTATTGAGGTTGACCAAGCCAAAATTGAGGTGATCTCCAAACTCCCTCTCCTAAATCCATGAAGAGAGTGAGGAGCTTCTTGGGTCATGCGGGTTTCTATCGCTGATTCATCAAGGACTTTTCAAGGTGGTGAACCCATTGTGAAAACTTTGGAGAAGGATTCTAAGTTCCATTTCAATGAAGATTGTATGAAGGCATTCGAGTTGCTTAAGTTCAAGTTGACAACTACTATTATCGCCACACCGAATTGGAGCTTGCCTTTTAAGCTCATATGTGATGCTAGTGATGTTGCCATTGGAGCGGTGTTGGGGCCAAGAATCAACAAAATCTTCCATTCGGTCTACTATGCTAGCAAGATCGTGAATGATGCCTAAGTCAACTACACAGTGACCGAAAAGGAGCTACTTGCTATTATTTTTGCCATAGAGAAGTTCACCCCATATTTGGTGGGTACTACGGTGATTGTTCACAATGACCATGCGGCGTTTCTGTATTTGATGAGCAAGAAATATTTTAAGGCAAAGTTGATGTGGTGGGTACTTCTTTGGCAAGAGTTTGATCTAGAGATTCAAGCCGCAAGGGTAGTGAGAATTAAGTGGCGGACCACTTGTCCTGTTTGGAGGAGGAGGGGAGGCTACATGACGGCCTTGAGATCAATGATTTATTTCTTGACGAGCAACTCCTATCCGTTTCAATGACTGAGATTCCATGGTTTGCCGGTTTAGCCAATTATCTTGTGAGCGGTATTGTACTGAATGAGTTCTCTTCAAACCCAAGGAAGAAACTCAAACGAAATTGCTTGGACTATTATTGGGATGAGCCGTATCATTTTTGGATATATACCGTTGGTGTGATCTGGTGATGTGTGCCGGAAAACGAACAAATGGGAATTCTTGAAGCTTGCCACTCTTTACCGTATGGTGTTTACCATGGTGGAGCTAGAATGGATACAAAGGTTTTGACTTGTGGATTCTATTGGACTACCCTCTATCACGCGCCCTTTTTCTCACGAAAGGGTTTCGACATTTTGACAACTCCTTTTGAGAGAGTAGGGAAAAAGAATTGGTTGATACTTGATAGAGTCTCCACCTAACAGATTAAGGCGCATTAGGGCACCTATAGCAAATAACTCAGATTATACAAGTGCACTAGAGATCGGGTAAGGGCTCAAATTACCTTGAGGGAAAAGTGTTAGACACCCCTCGATGTCCACAACGATGGGTCCCGGCCGAACTTAAATTATGCAAATTAGTCTAAGAAAGCGAATAAACTGTTTAATAAGGATGGGGAGTCCTAAATATTTTAGCCTATAGGATCACCCCGTGCAACATAAATAATACTTCGTAACTCCCCCAAGACGGGGGTGTTACTCATATTATTCAGTGGGCACAGATTATCATCTCAAGCTACCCGATTACTGTCTTTGAATTTTTACCTAAAATGCTCTAATTGATTCTAACTCGTGTCCTATGCGTGCACTACCCGTCCCTTACCTAAGGCCCTGGAGGCATTGGGACCTCTATTTGTGAAAGTTCTAGACTAGGCCTAAGGTTCTCAAAATTTTAAAATACTAGGCAACAAGCAAAACAATTAGGACTTCTCAAATAAAGACAGATATGGGCTCAAGTTAACCTCCGCTTGTAAACAAAAAATGCACGCAACTTATTTAGCAGGCTTTCTTAATCTTGGAGTCCTATGGGCAGGATATCTATATGATGAACAAGCGAGCAGTAGTATGTTGATTCAGTTCTTAATGCAAGTGTTGGGGCCTACATATATTTGCCTACTGATTTTAATTCAATACAGTATCTGGGCGTCTCAATAGTAAATCACAATCATAAGTCCAAAATTATTGTTAAATCATATAGGCATGTTGTCTAAGTGGTTGACAGTGATAATTGAATTCGTAATCAGTTAAGAGAATCATGTAGGCATGACTTCTACGAGTGTGATGATTATTACCCTATAGGCATGATTTCTAGCATTAAACTGATTTTAATCCTATAGACATGATTTCTAGCATTGAACTAATTTTAATCCTATAGGCATGATTTCTAGAATTGAGCAGTATATGAGCGGGAATTTATACACATTAAGCCCAAAAAAAATTAAGCCGAATATTGATCCTATAGGCATGATTGCTAACATACGTTTATTAGACAGATTGATACACATAAAGACAGGATTCTTAACAAATCATAACGTCAATCCTATAGGCAGGATCTCTAGTATGTAAACATGATATAGGACTTGTAAGCATGATATGAAACAACACAAATGAGATCCTATAGGCAGGATTTCTACCCAACCTTGCAAATGAAAATAAGAAACCCTTCCCAATTTTACTAAATACCCCAGAGCTGTTTGTTACAAAATTATTACAAAACAGATTAATGAATGTATTACATAATAATGAAATAAACTATAGAGAGCCTACAACAGGCCCAAATACACCGGGGCAACCCCGGCCTTCAAACCACAGTAGCTCCAAAGCTCACTTTCACAGGTGCAGAATAATCACACAGTATCTAGATCTCTAGTGTGTCAAAGTTCGTAATGACTTCAAGGGCCCACGGCAATGCTCACACCAGAGGACCAAAGGCTCAAAATAGTTCAAATTAGGTTAGGAACCAAACCCCAGTGAGTCAGAGTTCACAAGAGTCTCACATGGACCCCGAGCAATCCTCACACCGAGGAGGTGAAGGATAGAACCTAAAGGATCTAAGAATGGGAGTTTAAAAGTAGCAACATATAAAAGAAGATAATGGTAAATGACAAATTTTAAAACAGGTTTGATTTTAGAAAAGCCATCATAATAGAGTTTAAAACACAGAATATATAGGTATAATTGTATTAAAGATACAAACTGGCAAGATTTGCAAAGTCGTTCATGCACAGTATAATGAGTTAAAGTTTGAAAGGCCTAATTAGGCTAAGTATACATGCTAACATTTTAGGACAGCTTTGTTCAATCACTGAAACCATTTAGACAATGTATTAAGGCAAATAATCAAATAATCACATGAACCCAAATGAATGAAAAATACATTAGAAGGCAAGTTATCAGGGCACATGAATGACAGAGAAAGGTTTAATAACAATACAAGTTTGTAAAGACCCGGGACTGATTAACTGATGAACATACTAATATTATCCTAAAGATGCTAAGTTCAAGACAATTTCAGAACTAGCATAACAGCATACATGGAACAAGTTAAAAGACATTAAGTTAGCCTCTAAGAGAATTCATATTATTCAAAGATAACTAATCTCAGAACTAACAATATCGATTATAGGATTAAAAGAAATCATAGGAAGATAAAAGTGGTAGAATCATGCTCAGAATGGATTTTAAACATGTTGGATCGTAAACACAAAGAAAGGATAGTCACTCACCAGTTAGGCAAGAAAATAAGGATAACACCACAATAGTCGAGAACCCAGAATTACTTGGCCTTGGCTTTTATCCGGCCAAGACCAGAATCAAACGAGATAGAGCAAAGAGAATACAGAGCCAAAACCTAAGTTTTCAGTGAGAGTATATTGATTTCCAGCCTGTCCTAAAGAGGAAAGGAGAGGGGTTTATATAGCCATAGACTAGGGTACGCAAACATGGAAATAATCAATCAAATCATTTAAGGAATACTCAGAATATTATCAAAGCAAGTCAGAACTAACAGTAATTAAATAGGTCTGGGGACAACTAAGGCAAGTAGCTATAGACAGAATCAGTAAAAGAAGCGAAATAAGAAACCCTAATTTGTAGGGTAAGTAAATCAGCCAGAAACAACTAAATTAATAACACAGATGCACATAGATACACAAAAACCTTAAAGAGAAATTACTAAAAATCAAGGAACCATTAAGGAGCTAAAAAGTTCCGAGCCCTAATTTTGGGTGAGCAAATTTAGTTAGGGAGTTCGCGAGAATCATAATAGAATGCACATAGATAGGTATATGGAACACTAAAGAAGATATTCAACCAAAATAAAACCAGAACAGATCTTAAAAGATCCGTGCCCTAATTTAGGGCAAAGTAAATTTGGCAGAAAACTTTTAACGGAAAATCACAAAGGAATAGACATGCAAGAACATAAAGGAGTTTTTAAACAAAAATGATCAAAATATAAACAAATCTGTAAAAGATCTAAACCCTAATATTTAAGACAGGTGAAAATAGAGAAAATCTCAGAGATTCCTACATAGAGAGAGGGAAGACGAGCACAGATGAGAAAATGGGAGTATTCGAACCACATTTGGTCCGAAAATGGAGAGATTAGCTTGCCATGTTAGGCAAGCTACTAAACAATACCATAATCAAGTAGCCAGTAGTGAGATAAGATCACTAAGGTAAGGAAATCCCCGATTGATTCCATATCTGTTGGAATCAAAAGAGATTAGGAGTGATGGCGCTATGGTTTCAGAAGAGGAGGAGAGGAGAATTTGGGGACGACGGTTTTGGTCAGAATGGTTAGGGTTTGGGGGAGGGTATATTAATTAAAAGAAGGGGCGAATAAGGGTCGTTGATCTTGAAAGATCAGCGGCCAGGATTGAAGGACGGGTTTGGGTCGGGTATAAAACGGGTATTGGATAAGCGTTATTTTATTTGGGCTGGGAAGGATTGGTCTAGGATTTTAAGTAGTTGGGATGAGGAAAAATGGGTTGATTTGGGTAGTTTTAGTTTCGAAATAAAATAAAAATGGGGCCAAATTTTAAATACCCAGTTTTAACAAATAAATAATTTATAATAAATACCAAAAATATTCTTTGTGCACTAAAATAATTTAAAATAGTTGTGTTAACATTTTAAAAATACAAAAAATAATTTTTTGCATAAATAATATAATTATATATTAATATGGGCTATTATTGCAAAGATATGCAATTTAGCCTAAAGGATGCAAATATAATTATAAAAATGCACTAAAAATATTTATAACCTAATATGGATGCAAATGATGACATTAGATGAAAAAATCATTATAAATATAATTTATGATGAAATTAATGAGCGTTTATACAATAAAATGTGAGAATAAATTGATTTAAAAATCTTTAAAATTATAAAAAGTGTTTGTTGGTGTTTATAAATCAAATGATGATGCATATGTACTATTTTGAAAGTATATATGTATATTTAAAATATTTGAGGGAAAAATTGGGTATCAACACACTCTACTAGGATGCTAGTGAGCTTGTCAAGCGTAGTGATGAATGCCAAAGGGACAGTGAGATTTCTAAGAAGAATTAGATACCCCTTACCACCATTTTAGAGATTGATATCTTTGATGTTGGGGTATTGATTTCATGGGACCGTTCGCGAGCTCTTGTGAGAACACTTACATTTTGGTAGCTGTGGACTTTGTGTCAAAATAGGTTGAAGCAGTGGCTTTACCCAAAAATGAAGCTCAAAGTGTCGTGGAATTCTTAAAAAAGAACATCTTCACAAGGTTTGATACTCTAGGGGGCCATTATTAGTGATGGGGTTCGCACTTTAGCAACTTGGCTTTTGATACCTTACTCACCAAGTATGGTGTCACTCATAAAGTCTCCATCCCTACCATCCTCATGCAAGGAGACATGTTGAAGTCTTCAACTGGGAGATCAAGAGTCTTTTGTCAAACACTATGAATGCCAACCGAGCGTACTGGTCAAGAAAACTTGATGATGCTCTTTGGGCTTATAGGATAGCCTATAAGACACCAATTGGGATATCTCTATATTGATTGGTATTTGGAAAGGCGTGTCATATTCGGTAGAACTTGAGCATAAGGCCATGTCGTCTTCTTCTTCCACAACAACGACGTTGAAAAAGTTGAACCTTGAGTGGGATATCGTTGCATATCTAAGAGTGGCACATTTGAATGAGCTTGATGACTCCCGATATCATGCCTACACAAGTTCTTCCTTTTACAAGGAGAAGATGAAGTACCTCCATGACAAGTATATCTACAACAAGGAGTTCAAAGAAGGTGATATGTTACTATTGTTCAATTTCCGGTTAAGGATATTTCTGGGCAAGTTAAAATCAAATTGGAGTGGGCCCTTTGAAGTAGTAAATGTCACCCCCTCTAATTCTCTAGATTTGAAAAATAAGACTGATGAGTTTTTTAGAGTAAATGGGCACCGGTTTAAATATTATCTTGGCAAGGTTGATGATGGCAACATTGTGGCGGTTCTGTATTTCAAGTGATTGGTAATATGCATCGTGCCGCGATGTTAAATCGGGCGCTTCTTGGGAGGTAACCCATGTCTTTTTCTTTCTTTTATTCTTTTAGATAGGCTTGATTTTGTGCTAACCAATTTTGAAGTGTGTGCAGGAATGAGTGTGCATTGCAGAATTGTACATGAAAAAATTGGTTAAGTGTCAAAATGCATAGTCTCTAAAGTTGTCCTGTCACAATTTTTTAAAGAATTGCGGCTGCACACATTTTTGTGCGGTCTGCACTGATGCTGCGATCGGACTCATTTTTGTGCGATCCGCAGCCAGTTGTCTCAAGGGAAGGTAAGGAGTTCGGTCCGCATCAAAATTATGCGGCTGCACTCAAGTAAAAAACTGGGTCCCGCGGATAAAAGTATAAATAGGGCCTCTTGCATCTGTTTACACTTTTTGACCTTTTTGAGCCTTGAAGCTAAGATTGCACCGTAAACCTCCCATTTGATCTTTGCTCTCAAATATTTCCCTCATTTCATCACTTACATCTTCATTACTCGTATGTTAATTTCCTCATTAGATTCTTCCTCTTTTGTTTGTTTTGTTCTTAGATTTAGGGTTAATTACATGCTCAAAAATGTCAGTATTTTATTATTTTTGCTTAAAATCATGTGAATAGCTTGTTAAACATTAATTGGGGTTTGGGTAATTAGCTAAGGAGGTTTGATTGCTAAACCCATGACCATCTGCATGAACCCCAAATCAATGCTGGTGAAATTTGAATTATGCGGCCGCACAAATTTTTGTGCGGTCCGCAGTGGAGGTTGCGCGGCCGCACTCATTTTTGTGCAGTCCACAATGATGGAACATTAGAGACACTAGCAGTGTGAACCTGGGGTTCTGCGACTGCTGTAGACGTGTGATTTTTGACCCTCCCCGAGATTTTTCACAAGTTTTGCGTAAAATAATTAATTTAGGCCTAATATTGTTATTTTAGCTAATTTTGACTATTTTACTTTATTTCGTCACAAAATAAAAAAAAAAATATATAAATTGTAGTTTATGTATTTGTCATAAACTTGAAAAATACAAAAAAATAGTATCTTATTTTTTATCTTTATATAATTTTGAAAATTATAAAAATAGTTTCATTAATATTTTGTAGTCGTTTTAAACTTAAAAATACAAAAAATAATACTTTATATTTTATCTTTATATAAAAATGAAATTGCAAAAAATAGTTTTATTAATGTTTTGTAGTTATTTTAAATTTTAAAAAAAATACCAAAAATATAGTTTTGTTTTAATTGTCAATCTTATTTTTATAGTTATTTTGCTTATGTAGTACTAAATAAATAAAATCGTGTTCTTATTTTTGTTTTGGGCAAAGAATAATATTTGGGTTCAAATTACCCGTTTTAGGCTTAATTTTCGGACCTAGCCCATAATAATTCGAGTCCAACACACATGGGAGACAATTTTACACAAAAGAGGGAGGAAAATATTTATTAGTGGGGTTAAAAGGGGGTTAATATTTTTTGGGAGATTTTTTAAAACAAAAGAAAGGAATTAAAAAAAAAAAGAACGGACAAAATTTAAAGAAGAAAAAAGCATCAGCACTTGATCTACTTGAAGAAAAAACAAAGACAAAGACAAGAGAACAACTGGATGAAAAATAAAGAAGGAAAAAGACAAAAAGAGAAAGAAAGAGAAAGAAAGGGAAAGATACAAAATACAATGGATACACACACACCCACGATAATAGCAAAAAGAAAGAATAGATAGAAAATATTTTACTACAAGCATATGCACACATGACAGAGATAGAAAAGCAATACACTTATATAATATATACACTACATCTTCTCCAAAGAAAAAAAAACGGAAAAAACGCTACTTCTGCTCGTCGACCAGTCCCAAAAGCCCAGCGACGCAAAGACCAGCCTGCCTCCCTCGCCATGGACGACCACCATTAACACCACTGCTGCTTCATCGTCTTTTCCTCATGTCCAAACGACCCCTTTATGCTTCATCTTCTCATACCAGTCTGCTGCGTCGTAAAATCAGTAGAGACCTTCATATCGTGTTCAGTCCGTTCATTTGTTGAGTTCTTTCGGTGTTGCGTGGGTTCAAAGGTAACCGTTTGAGACAGAAGTCCTTTTGTCGGTTCCGGCGTGTTTTCTGGTTCGGTTCGAGGTTTCCGGACAGATTTTGCTTCCGTCGAGGTCTCCGGCGAGTTTTCTGTAACTCGGAATTTCTTTATCGAGCTTCACTTCAAACCTGAGTTCATAGAGGTCCGTTTCTCATTTTTCTTAGTCTTTTCTATTAACCTGTTAAATGATATGAAAGACATTGGCATCATTGAATGCCTCAACAGTTGTTTTGTGTAGTGATTCATGACATTACTGTTACGCCACTATCAATATGCTTTCTTTAGATTACTGATTTGTTTGTTTGGATATATTATATTCCTTTTAAATGATTTTTAGTCTTTTCATTATTTTGTTTGTGTTTATTTAATTGTTTACTTGTGCGTTTTTTTTTAAAGACAAATGAATTGTGTCTTTGTATGTAGCAGGTTAGCCCACGTTTTCCCTAAAGTAATTGTAAATAATTGTTCTATTACTTAGTGATAAAATTGATCTTGTATCCCTAAGTTCAGGGAAGAAAATTCGTTAATAGTAACATCTTGTCCATAAATTTAGCATCACAACAATCTCGAAGATAAGGAAAATAACTTAGTTTGTTTTAGTTGGATAAAGCCCTTTGGAATAATTTGAGGCATGCCATGCTAAATAAAATTTCAAATGCATGGCCCTCGTATAATTACTTTTAAAATCCTTAGATTTCGGGACGGACCGTTTAGCGAATTTCGCGGCCTTCCCCCCAAAAAATAATAAGGCATTAGTCTCTTTAGGCGCGTCTTTAATAATTTTATCTCATTAAACTCGGGTGCACATTTATATGACCCAAATCCAAATCTCAACGGAGTTGAAACGTGTCGATAATCACGGGTACATTGATTGTGACGTGATTCTAGATGCGTTTTCACAACGTTGTAATTCTTTGTTAAAAATAATAATAATAATAAAAGCGGTCAAGAGTTAAAATTTGCACATAGTTTCAATATGTATTAAAATTAGATATCAAACCAAATATGATAGTTGAGCGACCGTGCTAGAACCACGAAACTCGGGAATGCCTAACACCTTCTCCCGGGTTAATAGAATTCCTTATCCGGATTACTGTAATACAGAGTCATTCATTTCCTCGATTCGGGATTCAACCGGTGACTTGGGACACCATAAATCTCCCAAGTGGCGACTCTGAATTAAATAAATAATCCCGTTTCGATTGTCCTTTAATTGGAAAAACTCCCTTACCACGGCCCTTCGCGGGGTACGGTAGCGTCAAAAGGAGGGTTGACAGCTCTGGCGACTCTGCTGGGGACAAAACTTTAGCCAGAACCATTGGTTCAGGGTTACAAATTCGAGCTTGTAATAAATTATTGTATTTTGGCTTTATTATCTGATATTTTCATATGATCTGTGCTTAATGTGCAAAATGATGCTTTT
>MU762182.1:315566-346512 GCA_026770625.1 Nicotiana glauca | reverse complement strand
ATATATACATATACGTAAATATATGTATATAGAGACATCCTAGGTATATATGTATATCTTATGTATATATTATGTGTATATATGTATATACGGGTATATTATCTATATATATATATTCCGGGCAGATATGTGTGTGTGTGTATATATATGCATATACAAGTGTATATGTATGTATATATGTATATATGTATATATATATATATCATTTTATGTATATTTTATGTATATATATGTATATATGGGCGGATTTATATCTATATATATATATTCCGGGCAGATTTGTATATATATATATATATATATATATATATATATATATATAATTACTTGAATCCTTTATCTTGATTATAATGTTGTTAGATTTAATTTGAAGTTCAATTAATTATTGAGTTAAGTGATTTGAATCTGTTTATTGTTGTGTTAAAATTTAGATTTAAGTTAGAAATTTAAATTTTTTGTTTGATCTTGTTAAGTTGAATTCATAGAGTTTATTTGTTTGTTATGATTTTTGTTATTGTTGAATCTGAAAGTATATTTGTTTAAGAATATTTGTTCAAAATAATTTTAGATTGATTCTTGTTGTTCTTCATTTAGTTTGAGTATGTTGATTAAATTTGATTAAGAATTGGTTAAAGTTGCTATATTTTGGTTGATTGATTTAGGTGAATTGGTTATAGCTGATAAGAGTAAAATAGTAAATTTCAGTAATTTCGGGGGTATTTTTGAAAATTAAAATGTAGACAATTATTTAATTTGAGTGCATTACCACTAATTACTAAAGTATTAATAAAATAATATAATGGGGAACAAAATATATTGTAGTCGGAATTAAAGTATTATTAGAATATAGTAGTGAGATTGTGGGACTCAAGAAGGTGGAGAATTTCTTTTATTTATTTAAATATCATAGTGGTCTGTTTTTTTCAAAAGATAAATAGAACAAGACTTACTTATAAATGGGGAGGACTTAGATGACTTAGAAAAAAAAGAAGAAGAGAATTTAAGGAGAGAAATCAGAAAAGAATAGAAAGAGGGAGACAAGAAGAGATTATAAAGAGAGAATATAGAGAGAGAGAGATTGAAGAAAAAAATTAAGAGCTAGTTGAGATTAAAGAGTGAACAGAATTTTTAAGAGCTAAGAGGGTTTGAAACTCGAAAAAAAAATTAAAAAAAAACGAAAAAATAGAGTGAAGAACAAAAGAGAGTTTCAGTTTTAATTATCAAGATATATTTTTGAGTTCATCTTTTGGTTGCTAGAATTCCGCTGATTTTATTAAACTCTGTTACTAGGTTATTCTGTTTTCCGTGATTGTTGCTGTTGCTGTGTTGCATAACTACTCTGCTGATTTTCTTCTTTTTTTGCTTCCAATACCAGGTACATGACTATAACTTTGTCAATATTGTAACCTGAAATATGAAAGCATGAATACATATGAAGAATGGAACTTTGAAATTTTAATTTAGCTTTTTCTTTGTTTCTTTTACTGATTGTATTTAAGCTATTTTATGTATTACTATTCTGTAAATTTCAGTCACTTTGCATAGTTAGGCAACTTGTAGCAATGTACTAAATAATACTCCACTTTAATTTGGTTATTATATATTATATGTTTAAGTAACTGTCAAACTGTTTGATAATTGGAATAAGAGGAAAATAACATAAGTTAGTCTTTAGTGAATCGGATTAGTAAAACTGGTTAGTTCATTAGCTATGAAGGTTTTAATATTATCAATAATAGGTTAATCGTAAACATGTAGCTAAATTTAGTTAAAGCATAAATTTAAATTATCTTCGCGAATTAGGCATTAAGGCATGATTTGAATTCAAACAAGATGAGATAATATTTAAGTTTAATACACTTTTCGAATAAGCATAAGTGATTAAGGTTAATTCTAGTTTTTAAATAGTTATAAATAATTAATTCCAAAGGTTCAAGCCAACTAACAATGTGAGTTTAAACTAGTTATAGGATAATTAGTTTCTTTTGATTATTATTTTTCGATTTCGTATTTTATTTTTAATTTCTATTTTAATAACATTCCTTTCCGTTAACATTTGATTTAATCTAGCAATTAATATATTACGCTTTTTTTTAGCATGTAATTAATTAGGATTTTTCTCTTTTATTTTAGAGACGAATTTAATAGAAAAATGTAGTCACTTTAGGATTATCCTTTTTTTTTAAATAAACGAGATGAGCCTCGCCAAATAAAACACACAAGCTGCGGGGCCCTCGATAATTGGATATAATAATTGTATAGACTTCGGTACATGCCGTCTTAGAAAATTTCACGACATTCAAAATAATAATAATAATAATAATAATAACGCGTTAGAATCTATAGACGTGTACTTTAATAATATTATCTCCCTAAACTCGGGTGCACATTTATGTGACCCAAATCCAAATCTCAACGGGGTCGAAATGTGTCGACAACCACGGGTACATTGATGTGACGTGGTTCGAGATACATTTTTCACAACGTTGCTTTTTTTGTTAAAATAATAATAATAATATTAAAAGCGGTTAAAGGCTAAAATTTGCACATAAGTCAAAGCATGTTATAAATCAGATAAATAAGCCAAATATGATAGTTGAGCGACCGTGCTAGAACTACGGAACTCGGGAATGCCTAACACCTTCTCCCGGGTTAACAGAATTCCTTATCCGGATTTTTGGTTCGCAGACTGTAATACAGAGTCATTCTTTTCCTCGATTCGAGATTCAACCGGTGACTTGGGACACCATAAATCTCCCAAGTGGCGACTCTGAAATAAATAAATAAATCCCGTTTCGATTGCCCTTTAATTGGAAAAAACTCCATTGCGCCCTCGCGGGTAGCGCCAAAAGGAGGTGTGACAGGTCCCTGCATTTTTTAACCCAAACGGCATCATCTTGTAACAATACATTCCCTACGGCATAATGAAAGCCGTTTTCTCAGCATCTTTTTCATCCATCTAGATCTGATTATACCTAGTGAAGCAATCTACAAATGACTGCAATTCATGCTTGGCGTAATTCTCAATCAGGATGTGTATGTTTGGCAAAGGGAAGTCATCTCTCAGACTGGCCCGGTTGAGATCCCGGTAGTCGACACAAACTCTTACCTTCCCGTCCTTCTTTGGTACTGGTACAATGTTGGCTAACGATGTCGGATACTCAACTACCCTGAGAACTTTAGCTTTGACTTTCTTAGTGACTTCTTCCTTGATTTTCAAACTCATGTCTGGCTTGAACTTCCTGAGTTTTTGCTTTTTCGGTGGACACGTTGGATCAGTTGGCAGTTTATGGGCCACAATATAAGTACTTAGACTAGTCATGTCATCATATGACCAGGCGAATATGTCCTCATATTCCTTTAGAAATTCTTTGTATTCCTTCTTTTCTGATGGTGATAAATGAACATTGATTCCTGTTTCCTTGACATTCTCTTCATCCCCCAGATTAACAATTTCAGTCTCGTCCAGGTTGGATTTAGGTCTGTTCTCATAGTCCTCAATTTCCTTAACAATCTCTTCAGGTATGTTATCTTCCTCTGAGTCTATGTCCGTTTGTTGCGTTGTCTTATTGCATGACATAGTCATTGGTTCATCAAGATAAGTAATAGTAATGCTGTATAAGTAAAGTAATGAGAGAAAATAATAAGAGTGTTGATTTATAAGGAAAATCAAAATGCTTTGATAAATTCCATAACTGTTTTGAACATTGGAGATTTTATTACGGAAATTTAAGATGCAAAAGGAAAAATTAACTAGTAAAAACAAAAGATAGTGCATAATGCTTTGTTCAACCTTGCTACCCCAAGGCTCGCCGGCTCTGGTGGATCTGATGGTCCAGTTATTGAGGTGTGCTCCTCTGCTTACAGCCTATATGGAAGGGCCTTCCTCCCCCTCCTCCTCGAGAACGACACAACAATCCATATCATCGTCTTTTAGGAACAAATTCTTCATCGCTGCTAGTGCTTCCTCTTCTTCTGACCCATAGATAACACCGGTCGGTTGGAAAGTCTGCTCCAAGCATGGTATTGGCTGCTCCAGTGGATAGTAAGGACCACGCCATGGTGGTTACCAGTTGTTGAATTCTTTCCAGGTATACTCACATCCCAGACCGAAAGTGGTGTCGTGCTTCTTGACTTTTATAGGCTTAGTGATTGATTGGAGGTTCTTGCCAATCCCCTTTCCAGGTTCGTACCCACCCTAATTTAGTATGGTCTCGATTTTGTTGTCACACCATTTGTCCTTATCAATGGCGTTGACTCTCTCAAGGTGGTGATAGGTCTCCCCACCCAACTTTCTTCTACCTCCGACTGCCGGAATGATCTGGGGACTGTATATAGGATTGCTACCGTCGCCGTGAATTCTTACCCCCTGGTGATTCCACTCAAATTTTCTGCCTGATATAGTGTTGATGCTGCGACCCCAGCAACATGAATCCAGGGTCGTCCCAATAGCATATTGTAAGATACTGGCACGTCTATTACTTGAAAATCAACATCGAACCAAGTAGGCCCCATTTGCAAACACATACTAATTTCCCTAATGGTGGACCTTTGGGATCCATCGAAAGCTTTCACATTGATGGCCTCATCTTTTATCTCGTGCAGTCTTTTACCCAACATCCTGAGTGTTACCGACGAACAAATATTGAGGCTATATCTTCCATCGATCAGGATTTTGGTGATAAAATAGTCTTCGCATTGCACGGTGATGTGCAATGCCTTGTTGTGACTCAACCCTTCTGATGGCAGCTCATCTTCGTGAAAGTAATTTTGTGACTTTCCAATACCTTTCCTACCATGTTAGCCATCTCTCTGCCCGTGATGTTGCTCGGCACATATGATTCACTCAGCACCCTTAACAGGGCATTCTTGTGTGCATAAGAATTTTGTGGCAAAGCAAGGATAGAAATTTATGCTGGTGTTTTGTTCAGCTGGTTCATGCCCGAGTATTCATTGGCCTATATCTTTCTCCAGAGATCATCTGGCCCAGTCTCGATGATGAGTGGCCGGTTAGAGGCCTGCTTGCTCGACTCAACTAGATGTTCCAGGGTATAAACTCTACCAGTTCTCATCATACCTTATGCAGCAAAAGCCTCTCCGAACCTAACCTTGCCTTTCCTTCTTGCTTCGGCTGTATAGTCCCATGGGATAGCCTTTATATGGAATGGCGTCATGGTCGACATTGCCACTAGAATCGGCGTGGATAACTCTATTCCGAATAGAGCATGTGCCCTGGACGGTAAAACTGCAACTTCAAGCGGTGTAGGTGTATTTATTAGAGCCACAAATTCAACCTCAATTAATGCTGTTTTAGAGGATGTTGCTTCAAAATCAAGTGGCACAGACATATTTACCTCGTCGTCCCCAGAGGGCTGAATCTGGACCATGATAAGAGTAACTATTGGTTTCTTTGGGTCGTCACCCTCTGTGATCAAAACGATCGATCCCTCGGGATATCAATCATCCTCTATTTCAATCATATGAATGCCTCCACCCTTGTGGTCTGGCAGAGGATTATTTCGGACATTTGGAGCCGGTTCCTTTACCATGATAATCTTAGTGTCAATTAAAGTTTGGATATTGTCTTTCAGGGAACAACATTCTTCAATGTTTTGTCCTTTCATGCCAGAATGGTATGCACATAATTTATTTGGATTAACCCACTAAGAAGTGTTCTCAGGAGCAGCAGGGATAGGGGTGACGTAAGTAGCAGCTTTGAGTCTTTCATACAACTGGTCAATAGGTTCAGCAATAGCCGTATATTATTTCAGAGGGCTTCGATCAAAGTTCAGTCGAGGTCTAGGGAAGTTTTGGCATGCGGGAGGGGATTTATAGTGGAATGGTTGAGTATTGTAGGCTTGGTAAACATGTGGGGGTTGGGAATATCTGGATGAAGTAGGATGATATGTGGGAGGTGGAGGTGATTGATAAGTGGGTGGTGGAGTTTGGTAAGAGTGTGAGGGTCCTTGGTAGTTTGGAGTAGACTGATATGTGAGTGGAGGCATTGGGTAGTTTGGTATTTGATGGGATATTTGGTTCTCTGTGCCACCATTATGGCTCCTATATCCCACTTCTTGGACATACCCCTGACTGTAAGGTCTTATTTGTAGCATGCAAGGCCTCGAAGTTCGTAACCATACCGCTTTTGATGCCCTCTTCGATCCTTTTTCCCAGCTTGATAATATTAGAAAATTTGTGGCTCTCGATCATCATTAGTCTTTCATAATACTGTGGGTCTTGAGCCCGGACAAAGAATTTGTTCATTTGCTCTTCCTCTAAGGCAGGTCTAACCTTAGCAGCTTCGGACCTCCAGCGAGTAGCATACTCGTGAAATGTTTCTATAGGTTTCTTCTTTAGATTCTAAATATAGAATACATCCGGCGCATTCTCCATGTTGAACCTGAATCTGTCCATAAAGTCGGACACCATGCTTACCCAGTTTGACCACTTCTTTGGATCTTGGCTAATGTACCAGGACAAAGCATTTCCTTTCAAGCTTCTCATGAAAAGCTTCATGTAGATTTTCTCATCTTTTACTACTCCAACCAGCTTGCCATAGCACAAATGGAACCTTGGATCCCCTGTACCATCAAACATATCAAACTTAGGAGGTTTGTACCCCTCGGGCAGTTTGGGATGTATGCAAAAATCTTCGTAGTTCAGCCCTTCAGTTCCCTCACTTCCTTCAACGCCTTGAATTAGGCTAGTTAGTTTCTTAAGTTCTTTGCCCAGGTTTTTGATGAGCAAGTCTTTATCATTAGACTTGGGTGTGTTTGAGATGGGCTGGGTGGAGTGTGGCATAGTCTCCAAGTAGATGAGGGTGTTATGGCAGGTGTTGCAATGGTGGTGAGGAGAGGGATGGTTTTGTGTCTTTGGGATATTTTGTGGCGGTGTGGGGTTCTTAGCATTTGCGAAATTAACATCTGGAGTGGTGAGGGAAAATGACAGATTTGCCAGATTCTGAACCTGATCAAGTTCTTCTTTGAATTTCAGCAGCATTTGTTCCAGTTGGGATGCATTTTCCTTGGGAACCAAAGTATCATGACCATGAGTGACCTCTACCCATTCAATTGAGTTTTCCTTTATGGCTTTGTTCAAATATTCCATCTTCCTTTTGTTCTTGTTTTTTACGGGATTAAGATGAGGAGTGGGTGGAGGGACCCTGGATCTCGTGGAATAAGATGATGTTGCCCGAGTGCACGAACTAACCTTTGGGGAGGGAAATAAGTAAATAAAAAGTAAAAACAAAAAAGAAAGGTAACAAGTTAGTGAGGATCATAAAAAGATGTTGCAATATTTAAACACATAGTGCAGGAATGTAAAGCGTGTCCTAATTTGGGGACCTCTTTGTGCCTGAGGTAGGCCTAGCGACAAGTTGATTTGGAGAACTTGGAATGCTAAATGCCTCATTTATTGATAAAAAGTGGACGAATCCCAAATCGACACTCAATAACGGGAAATAAAAGTCACTAATGGCCATTGGCCTTATTACATTTCATAAGAGAAGAAAACTCTTATCTATATGGTCCCAGAAGGACCTTCCCCAGATTCGGCATCCCTGGCTCCACCGAATAGCTTCCCCAACTCGCGAAGTCCCAACAATAGGTAGGCTCTGGCTAGATGTCCGCCTTTGTTTCCTTCAACATTTTGGCAGTCTTCGATCCTCTTGAGAAATTTCTTCTCCAACTCCACTATGCCTCGCTCCAAGTATCCCAGTCGCTTGTTGGCACTAACATCCATGTCCTTCCATTTCTCAATTAGCTTTTGATTGGCTTCTTGTATCTCACGGTGCTCGCTCTTGCATTCCTGGATCCTTTTGTGTAGTTGATTGTACTTGACTTGTGCTTCGGCCTTTTCATCTATGATCCTGTAACCTCGAATAAATCCGGGTTGGCCCAGACTGTTATGATTATCCTCCAACCAGCCTGAATAGTATGGAGAACAACCAGCATGGTATCTATCTGGCTCGATGGTATCCCTCCCCATGACGATCTTGCAGTGCCACATATGCTGAGCCTGGACTGTCATCGTCCTGAAAGTCAACCCCGAAGTGACTCATCTTGTCAACCCTAGGTACAACCTGCTTCCTACTTGCTTGGCTCATAACCCGGAGAGGGACGTAAAGGTACGTTTCTCTCAGGCCGATCAATATCAGGAAAGGTGCATCTCTAGATTGGGCGATGAACTCTTCGGTCGGAAACCACTTGAACATCCATTGCACTTGATCCTCAGTCAGATTTTTGAAAAGCTCGACCAATTCTATAGAATTCTCTAGTTGGGCAAACATATTGGGCATGTAATTCATTCTCTTTGGATGATGAAAAGCAATATGGTCATCCCAGTCCGTTCGCTGAATTTCTTGTCGGCATTCACCTTTTTGTAGATGCTCCACGAGCCAAAGTTGAAGTAGCAAATTGCATCCTTCGAAGTATTTGGCTCCCTGTTGACACCTTTCTAGAGCTTGGTACATTTCCGCAGAGATCATGGGCATAATGCTGAATGGTTGCCCGCCAATTCCTTCCATTAAGGTCTTAATTACCATAGCTCGTCTGGTGTGGGTTCTTGCTTTCTTCATTGGAAAAACGATCAACCCAGGAAGTAAAACATAAATACAAAGACCCTTCGGTGAATATGCCCTAATAATGTGATGGAAAACTAGTCAGGATAGGTACAGTAGGATTTGTTGTGACCGTACCTCTCGTACAAATAATCGAAAGGGATGTAGGAATCCTTCAAACATGTTAGTTCTGGATTCTTCTTTAAACCCATCATTTTGAGAAAACCCCTGCCATTGCGGTTATCGGGCATTAACAAACCCAGAGTTTCCCATGGTATACCAGCCAATCCTCCTATTTCTTCTAGTAATGGTGTCATGTCAATTTCCCCAAAGCGTAATACAGACCTCTCACAATCCCAGAACAAAGTAGCAGCTTTTATGATCATGTTGTTGGGTTGGATTTCCAGGAGAGAAGGTAGGTTTCCCGAATATTTCTGGACAAAGGTTTGATCACTAGAGTGAAGATCCTCCTACCAACTTAGAAATTTTGGGTGGATGTTGGTGACCATGCCGAATCTGGGGACTTCGTGCCTCATATTTCTGCAAGCAAAATAAGGTTAGACCCTTACCCCCACTTGAATCGACTATTTAATATCAACAATTGGTATAAAAAGAACTTAGTTCTCCAAATAAATACACATAACGTGATGATGATCATTTGGGTTTTGGGGAAACCCAGTGGACTTTGGACAAGGCTATCTTAAAGAGTCATTATGGGGACAACATAACTGACTCGGCTAGGTTTGACCATGATGCGTGCACAGTTTAAATAGAGTAAGGTTTCTATGAGCTTTTAGACTGGTACCCTTGAGCAGACAACTCATGGGGAAAAGGCACGGAATCGTCGACCCAGTGGACTTTGGACATGGCTATCTTAAAGAGTCATTATGGGAATAACATAACTGACCCGGCCAGGTTTGATCATGATGCATGCACAATTTAAACAGAGTAAGGTTTCTATGGAGTTTTAGACTGATACCTTTGTGCGGACAGGTTTCTATGGAGTTTTAGACTGATACCTTTGTGCGGACAACTCAAGAGGGAAAGGTACGGAACTGTCGACTATACTGTTGATCAACTGGTTTTACCACAAATATGCCTTTTCTGAAATTAGGGGGTAATAATATCGGAAGAGCACAACCACTCATTATAAGCGTTGTTATGATATTTGTTTGGTACGAGTGGAATATGATGTTGAGCATAATTTTTCAATAATTAAAAGACATGTTGTCATGTATTTGCACGTTAAAAAAGCAGTAAATACAATCATTTTCATAATTTAAAGCAGTAGTAAAGGAAAGCAGAAAAAAAAAAGAAACAAAAGGCAAGTCAGTTGCGCAATTAAAAAGGGAATTGAATGCTTAAAGGAATTAAACGAGTAATTGCACATAAAGGAGTATAGATTCAGCATAATAGTCTGAAATGGTAAAAAACAAATTATCCCCAGCAGAGTCGCAAAATCGGGTTTATGACATTTGGATGGACAACTCGTTCCTTTTGGGAACTAGGTTTTACATTTGAAGAGTTGCCACCTAAAGATTAAGGTGCATTAGGACACCAATAGATATTTAACTCTAAGTTTATTTGAATAACCAGAGATTGGGTAAGGGCTTGAAATTATTCTAAGGGGAAGGTATTAGGCACCCCTTAGAATCCACTAGTGTGGTTCCCGACCAGATAATTTTGTGAATTTGGGTGCAATTAACATATAAAAGATAAGACTTAGATAAGAGGGGATTTCAATACATAATGATTTGAAAGTTGACAAAGTTTGGAAGAATAATTAAAAGAGCTGATTTTAAATGAGGAAATACAATACTAAAAGAGAATCAAGAATAAAGGGAAGGGGGTCAGAGGTTTATTAAAAATATGGATCATCTCATGTAGACATGTGATTTTTGACTCTCTCCAAAATTTTACACATTTTAGCGTAAATATTTAATTTAGGTTTAGTATAGCTATTCTAAATAGTGTTGACTCTTTTAATATATTTTTAGCACAAAAAAAATAAAAAAAAATATATTTTCATCTTTAGTTTAAAGTCAATTAGTATATTAATATTATAGTATATAACATTTGAAAATATAAAAAAAAAACTAGTTTTACTTTAGTATTTAGTTTTATATTAGTTTATTTTAATTAAGAATGATTTTTACATTTTTGTAGATACATTTTATTTTTTTGGTCTTTTTAACCTATGTTCAAAGCCAAAAAGACATGGTCCAACCCAATTATCCTTAGCTCATTCTACCAAACTCATTAGCCCATTTAAGTGCAAGATTTAATCCTAGTCATCTATTCCCCTCCAATCTAATGGCCCATATCAATTCTTATACCTATATTTAAACCCAATTATAACCAAACCCTACCCATCTTTCAATCTCCTAATTCCTAATTACTAAAAAAGCTGGCCTAAAGGACCTATGACTTAAGCTAGGCGCCGCAATCGACGACCCCACTCCCTGTACCGTCGTCTTCAATCTTTCCCCTCCCCGTTTTTTTTCATTTTTGTTTCTTCAACAGCAATACACAATACAACGACCACCCTTGATCCTTCACCTCTCAAAATAGCTGAAAATCACGGCATCCCAGCCCCTTTCCACCAGCTTTGGATTTTGAAAATTAAGCAGCACCAGATCTGATTCCAATAAAAAAAAATAGAAGCCTCGGCCAGCAATTTTGGAGTTCTGAAACATGGAGTTTGATTGAGTTCTAGTGGTGTCCGGCTTCGAGGTTTTGACTGCCGTCCGAGATTCTGACGAGCTTCGATGATGGATCATTTTTCGTGAAGAATTGTGTATAAGCCATTGCTGTGTAAGCTTGTTTGGATTGTTTGATTCTATGTTCAGCAGGTATGCTCGTTCGAATGAGACTCTTGGTTTGAAGTTTTTTTTTTTCTCTATGATTTGACTCCTAAGCCCGTTTAAATGTTAATATTCTGCGACGAGGTTTCATAATTATTATTTGTTTTTATCTTGAGGAAAATATTGTACTAATTGCTTATGTCTATGTTTTCAGTTTCAAAGAATTATTGATACTACTAGATTCGTTTTTCTTCATTATTTAATGTTTGGCCTTGAGAGTACGATCCAATTTGGAAAAATTATTTGGTATCTTGACTGCTTGATCTCCTTCTAGCGTCTACTGTTGCATGTAAATAATGGAATCAAATTTTCTTTACTCATTTTGCAGCCTTGTTTTGTGGTCTAATCACTCTTCTATTTACCATTCTTGACATGTGTATACAAGTAATGTAGAGTCAACCCTCTGAATTTCGTAGTTCATTTTAGGCGCATTAATTAAATAATTATCATGGCTACAGGTATGGTTCCCGTGATATAGTTGTAATTCGTAATTATTAAAATTCGGAGGTGCATTTCATGTGACCCGATTATAACAATTTCGAATAATAAAATCCTTTGACATAATTTCGAGGTGCGCCGCACAAATAAAATCCCAAATGCGTGACCCTCATTTAACTATTTATTTTAAAATCCTTAGAATTCGAGGCGTGCCATTTAGAAAATTTTCATGGCCGTCGCAAAGTTAAAAACGCGTAGTTGCTTTAGGGGCGTTATTTTAATAATATCACCTTTCTAAACTTGGATGTGCATTTCATGTGACCCAAATCCAAATCTTAATAGCGTTGAATAAAATGTGTTTCAGGTTGCGGGTGCATTTCACGTGACGCGGTCCAAAGACATGTTTTAGATGACGTTAAATCTTCTTTAAAATGAATAAAAGCGGTTATAAAGTTAAAATTGCACTATAGGCTAAAACATGTATTAAAATTAGATAATCGGCCAATTGTAATAGTTTAAGCGACCGTGCTAGAACTACAGAATCTGGGGTTGCCTAACACCTTCCCCCGGGTTAATAGAATTCCTTATTCAGAATTTTTGGTTCGCAGACTTCACAAAGAAAGTCGAATTTTCCTCGATTAAGGATTTAAAATAAACTGGTGACTTGGGACACCAGAAAACAAACCTATCCCAAGTGGCGACTTTGAACAAAAATAAATGAATAATCCAATTTCTAATAATGTCACTTAAATTGGAAAAATTCCCTTATACACTACCCTTCGGGTTGGTGGTAAAAAGGAGGTGTGATAGCTCTAGCGACTCTGCTGGGGATCCAAACCCAGAACTTTGGTTGAGGGTTTAAGAATTCGAGCTTAGAATAGCTGTTATGATTGACTTTATCTGTTATCTGATTTTCCTATATTTTTGAGCCTAATATGCTAAATGCTTTACCGCTTTGATATTTTATGAATTGTATATATAAACTGCTACGAAACCCTTCCTCTCTCTGAGTATTCTAAATCGTGGAGAAGGGTGCACTTGGTGTGACTTCTCTTCTGTCTAGAGTCTTATCCCATTTTAGAACGAGGTTCAGACAAGTTGCAAAGCCGGTGAAGCTTCTGTATTCCTGGTACGCTGCCCCCCTCGTCTCGAGTTGTCCACTCGGGTAAGCCAGGTCTAGAACAATAAACCTAGGTTTTAAACCTAGTATAACAAAGCCTCATGCCAGATCCCTAGTAGGAACGCTTGTTTGTATCATGAGCATTTGACTTTGGGGACTCAACACAGGGGTTGGATCCGTCTAGGACAGATGTACCCAAATTGAAAGACCATTCTGATGCATCTTACGTGTCACTTGCGTATTTGTCTGTTCAGGCTTGCATCTTGACTGGTTTCTAGAATAGGGAAAGAAATGAAAAAAAAAGAATCAAAAAAAAAGTGAGAGGTAGTTATTTAGAAAATTCTGAAACTCTCCCAAAATTCAAATTAAAAAAAATGTAAAAGTCATTTCAAAATAAGTCATGTTTCCTCTGTTCCGTCAAAATTGGGTGAACCACGCAGGTTTGATTCTCACCGGATGTGAGATACGTAGGCAAACCTCATCGGTTCCGGCCTACATTTTTTTAAAAAAATTCAAAAATATTTTCATTTACTTCGTTCTTGAGAAAGTCTTTCTTTTAGACCCAATATTTTTTAAAATACAAAAAAAATTTCTTTTAATTTCTTCTTAAAATCCAAATATATTTTCGTTCTTCTTTCAAAAATTCAAAAGAAAATTCAAGATTCAAAAATATTTTCTCTTTTCTTTGGAGTATTGCTTTCATAAATTCAAAAATAAAAGTCCAAAATCCAAAATATTTTCTTTCGAAATTCAAAAAAAAAATAGTAATCAAAAAATATTTTCTTTCTTCTTTACATAAGTCTTTCTTTGGAAATTTTTTTTCAAAATTCAAAAAAAAGAGTTAGTTTATTTGCTTTATTCCTGATCTTTTCGAACTACGCAAGATCTGATTCATGTTCCCACATGATACGTAGGCAACTCACATCAGGTTCGATCGAATGTTTTTAAAAAAAAAGGAAAAAGAAAGAAAAACCCAAAAAAAGAGAAAGGAAAGAAAGCAAAAAAAAAAAGAGAAAAAAAGAAAAAGAAAAAGAAAAAGAAAGAGTGTTTATTCTAACATGATTGTTGTTTTGAAATAAAAGCTAGTCAAAGGTGGTCGGTTTGTTGGTTTGCAATGGCGAGTCACAAGAACAATCCAAGATCTCTCGGAAATAGAAGCATCTTCTCAACCAATGGAACAAGCACCACTGTTGTTGACCCAAAGTCACGAAAAGGTTAGTAGGCAAGTTGGCAGTAAAAAAATAGAGGCAAATTTGGGGTTGACTTTACCAGATTCGAGCAATAGGATATGGCTTGCTCAGGAATGATTTGATGATGGGGAGACATGAGAAGTCTTCCAAGTCCTTTAGTAAATTAGTTACTTTGAAATTTCCCATGTCGCAAGTCCTGAAATTCGATAGCCAATATTGAGAATAAAAGTCAAAATTTGAGTGTTGAATCAGAAAGAATAAAAAGGTTAAATGCCATAGCAGAGCTGATGTGCAAATGTTTGGCTAAGATGTCGCTTGGTAACTAGAAAGTCACTCCTCCTTTAGCCATGATAGCTTATTTTGTCATCTTTTCTTCTTCTTTTTGTGTTATAGGACCCTGCCTTCCTTTATTCGAAAAAAAAAACCAGTCACTTCGTATCCATTTTGTGCATAGTTCTTTTCACGCTAGTTCTAGTGACATGACATGCATGCGAAATTTTTGGCCAGATCTTAAAAAATTGATTTAAGTTTGAATTGGACAACTGAGAAAAATGCAGCTTCGAGGATAATAAAGAGTTGAAATACTTTGGAATTAAGGTCGAGTAAAATTCACCTCCAAATCATTGTAATGATCGGGCTTGTGGATGTTTAATCAATTGAAGTTTGTTGGAAAGTTTGACATTAAGGGATGTAAAGTGTCTTGTGACCACGACACACCAAGAAGATAGACATGTTCGTCAATATTGTGATCGCGAAAAGATATTATAATTGGCTTTCTCGAGGCTGGGAGGCCCTTTTTCTGCAACCCAAACACGTTATACCTTTTGTCACCCCTTTGAGTCTGCATTATTTTCTTTGACCACCCTCTTTTGGAATCAAGTTTAGAGTCAAAAGTCAAAAAAAAGGAAAAAGAAAAAGAAAAAGAAAAAAAAAAGAGTTCATGTCACAAGAGTACAAACTGGGACAATTTTCAAGTGAAAAAAATAAAGAAGAAAAAAACGGTCAAAGGTCCATGCCCCCAGAAAATAGAAGATAGGGCAACTGATTTGAAAAAAAAAAGGAAAAAAAAAGAAAAAAAAAAACTGAAAGAAGATGGAAAAAAATTAGTTAGGTCAGATGTTTGAACTACGTTAGACCCGATTCTTTAAAAATAAGGATACGTAGGCAGCCTCACGATTCGGTCCAACCAAATAAGAATTCAAAAAAAAAATCCAAAAAAAAAATCCCCAATAGTTGAAACTGAGGCAGAGATTTTATTTCACTTTTGAAAGAGTCGATTCCAAGAGTTGTAAGTCCACAACTCCCTTTACTTTGAGTCTATTTTGAACCTTCATGACGTCCCTTCTGTCCAAACCTATCCAAAAACCTTCCAAATAAAGACCTCCCGATATGCCTTCAGGAATGCCAAGAGGAGCAAGCAATGAGCAACTGTTGCCACGCGACATAGAACACTGTCAAATTGCTCACAAAAGAAAGAGAAAAAGAAATAGAAAAAATGAGAGTCTTACTAGTAAAAACCCTTACGGGCACTGTAAGGCAACGGTAAGCAGAGATGAACAAATGAGAGAGACTTATTGGTGAAAACCCCTCGAGGCACCACTAGTCGAAAGTGAGTTGTGAAGATGATACAAAGGATTGGCACGAACAAGCCCGACTTTAAAGTCATAAGAATGGTGAAAGGGAAGATTTGGTCAGTTTGATAGATCGACCGTTAAGTCCAAAATGCATGTCATGATCATTAAGGCTAGTTATTGAAAGAAAAAATGAAAAAAAAAGAAGAAAAAGAACTCTTCCTTTTGTCCTTCTGACAGGGGAATTTCTTGTTAATACTCGTTTCGTTGCATCATTGTGTCCTTCACTCTGAGTCAGTCATTGTCAAAACAAGCAAGAAAAGATTCCAAAATCTGCTACCAGCTTTTCAGATGCATAAAGTAAATTTGGCCAGCGCACTCAGTTGTTACTTTCAACATGACTTGAGGATTCATGCGAAGGCTTCCCCCTCAAAAGACTCTTGTCAGTTTACTTGGCGCAAGAAAGATAATTGGTGATTCTCTCTGACAGACAAATTGCTCAAAAAGCAGGAATTCATTCAAGATATCAGAAAAGGTCACCTAAGCAAAGATCTCCAGTTGGGATAAGGTTGTTTGAGCTGCAAATACAAATGTTACTAGGTGTAAACAATCAGAGTTGGTGCAGAACAAAATTCTCTTGAGACCGACTCAGGCTGATCGAGCAAAAGCAAGCTGCTCAAGACTCAAGGCCACAAACCGACCACCACTTTTTAAAAACTAACAAAGTTTTCTTTGTTTGAAACATGAGCAAAGCAGTGCAAGGAAAGTTGTTCAAAAAAAAAGAAGAAAAAGAGAAGAAAAAAAAAGAAAAAGAAAAGAAGAGAGGAGTTGACAAAGGGAAGTTTCTCAAATCTTTACCTTTATTTGTTTTTCTATTGTGCATAAAATCTTGACATTGATCTTCACATTTTTTCCTCCTAGGATAAAAAGTCCTAGTATGATGGATTTTCCTCCCAATAGAAATCTTAGTCTGATGAATCCTTCTCCTAAGATAGGAAACCTAGTCTGATGAATTTTCTCCTAGGATAGAAATCTTAGTCTGATGAATTTTTTTCCTAAGATAACACAAAAAACATAGAAGACCTAGTCTGATGAATTTTCTCCTAGGATCAAAATCTTAGTCTAATAAATCTTTCTCCTAAGAGAGAAGACCTAGTCTGATGAACTTTCTCCTAGGATCAAAATCTTAGTTTGATGAATCTTTCTCCTAAGATAGAAAACCTAGTCTGATGAATTTTCTCCTAGGATCAAAATCTTAGTCTAATGAATTTTTCTTCTAAGATAACAAAAAAGGGACCTAGTCTTATGAATTTTCTCCTAGGATCAAAATTTTAGTCTGATGAATTTTTCTCCTAAGATAGAAAACCTAGTCTGATGAACTTTCTTCTAGGATAGAAATTTTAGTCTGATGAATTTTCTCCTAGGATCAAAATCTTAGTCTGATGTATATTTCTCCTAAGATAGAAGACCTGGTCTGATGAACTTTCTCCCAGGATAGAAATCTTAGTCCGATGAATCTTTCTCCTAAGATACCATAAAAATCTTAGTCTGATGAATCTTTCTCCTAAGATAACCAAAAAAAAAGACCTAGTCTGATGAACTTTCTCCTAGGATCAAAATCTTAGTCTGATGAATTTTTCTCCTAAGATAGAAGACCTAGTTTAATGAACTTTCTCCTCGGATAGAAATCTTAGTCTAATGAATCTTTCTCCTAAGATACCAAAAAAAAAAAAGAAATCTAGTCTAATGAATTTTCTCCTAGGATAGATATCTTAGTCTGATGAATCTTTCTCCTAAGATAGGAGACCTAGTCTGACGAATTTTGTCCTAGGATAATTTGAAAAAGAAAAAGAAAAAAAACGGATGTCTTGAAAAAAAAAGGCTCATTTGTTTATACCTTTGAAAAAAAAGTGTTGATTTTTCTAAGAGTTAATACCCTCAAACCCACCTAAACAACCATTTTTGTTAGTTTCCTACCTAAACTATCGAGTGTCTCTGAAAACCCCCTGAACTATATCACCCTTCATATAACAAACCCTCTGTCGCTTATGTGGCACTTCGTTTGTAATCACTTTCTCAAAAGCGCGTGAAGCTTGAAAATTAGCAGATTTGGGGCCCACCCGACACCATAAATAACGGCTAATTAGCCCATTTTTTTAAAAAACTTATATTTTATCCCTTTTTCTTTAAATTACATCATCTTCTCCATTATTTCACTTTTCTTCTACATTTCTTCACAATTTCTTCACCCTTTTGATCTCTTTTAATCTTAATCCATTTGAAATTCTCTCTCTGTTTATTGAGTTTATATTTTATCTTATGTATTTTATCCAGCCTTCACTGTTAACCAAATTAATTTGAAAGAAGAACACCCACTGTAGAAGAGTCATGAGGTTTAATATGTTTTGTGGTGGTGAGCAGTCTGCTTCTTTTAGAACATCAACGGCAAATGCTAACCCAGGAAGACGTTTTTTTGGAGGCAATTACTATGGGGTAATCATCTTTCAAATCATCATATTTTATGTGATTTAATATGGTCAATGTAAGGTGATAATTCTTGGGTTACAGAAGGATAAAATGGAACTCGAGGCCGAATTGAAGAAGAAGAAAATGTTGAAGATGCTACTTATTATTAGTATATGTTTCAATGTATCTTTTTTGGTTGTTTAAATGTTAGGGTAAATGACTTCTTACTGAGTTTATGATGTAAAAAGTAAATCCGTCATATTTTTTTTAGAATTAATACCCTCAAACCCACCTAAACTATACCATTTTTGTCAATTTCCTACCTAAAATATCGAGTGTCCCCGAAAACCCCTGAACTATATCCCCCTTCGTATAAAAATCCCCCATCGCTTATGTGAATTTTAGTATTAATTAAATTAGTTACCCATGTGGCATGACACATGGCATATTTTATAATTTAATTAGGGCGTGTATCACACGCACTACAGCTAATGCGATGGAGGGTTTTTTATACGAAGGGTGATATAGTTCAAGGGGTTTCTGGGGACACTAAATAGTTTAGGTAGTAAACTGACAAAAATTATATAGTTTAGGCGGGTTTAAGGGTATTAAAATCCTTAGCATAGGTACACAATTCAGTAGTCTTATTTTTCCAACATAGGGCTTCAATCCCTAGTTGAGATTTTTAGACATAAGGCCTCCATTCCCTAGTCGCCTTTTTTGCCAACATTAGGGCTCCAATCCCTAAGTTGAGATTTTTAGATATAGGGCCTGCATTCCCTAGTAGTCTTTTTCTTACCAACATTAGGGCTCCAATCCCTGAGTTGAGATTTGAGACATAGGGCCTTCATTCCCTAGTCGCCTTTCTTGCCAGCATTAGCGCTCCACTCCATGAGTTGATATTTTAGATATAGAGCTCCATCACCTAATCTCTTCCACCTAAATAAACACAATCCTTATTTTTTTCGCTTTCAAAAAAAAAATTTAGATCTTAGTTACAAATGAACCACAAAATTTTCCTAGTGAAAACTGGGGTAGAAAAATTTCGTTCATTGGTTTGTTTTGGTGTCTGAGCAGTTCTGACCTCGAGGCACTATAAGTATACGAAAGAACCTGTGACGACCCGGCCCGTCGTCACTTGAGTTACCGCCCCATTTCCCCCATGTTGTGTTGCCTTATGTTTCAATATCGATATTTGAGTTGATCGGGTGGAATTGAGTTAGTTTTAGTTGGAAATGAGACACTTAGCCTCTTAGAAGAAAGCTTGTTTTAGAAAAGTCAACCAGAAGTTGACTATGTGGTTAGAGGGCTCGGATGTGAATTCCGATGGTTCGGTTAACTTCGAGGGATGATTTGAGACTTAGGAGTGCGATTGGAATCGAATTTGGAGGTCTGGTGTAGAATTAGGCTTGAATTGGTGAAGTTTGAATTTTGGCGGATTCCGATTGATAGGTGAGATTTTGATCCGAGGGTCAGAATGGAATTCCGAGAGTTACATTATCTTCGTTAGGTGGTTTTGGATATGTCTACAAATTTTCAGGTCATTCGGACGTCGTTTGGTCGGGTTTTTGCTTGAATGCGCATTTCGGAAGTTTTGATGAAAACTAGGCTTGAATCCGATGTGTTTAAATGGTTTTAGCGTTGTCTGACGTGTTTTGAGGATTGGAACAAGTTTGAATAAGGTTTTTGGATGTGTTGGTGCTTTTGGATGAGGTCCCGGGGGCCTCGGGGTGATTTCGGATGGTTAAACGGGGGTTTTAAGCAATTGTTGCAGTCAGATTTTTCACCCTTATGCTATTTCTGCATTTGCAAAAAAGGAGCCACTTAAGCGGTTCCGCAGATGCGGTGGGGGAGTCGCAGAAGCGGACAGGTGAGGCCCAGGGGTTTTCCGCATAAACGGAATAGGGGTCGCTTCTGCAGGACCGCGTAAGCGGTTAAAAGACCGCAGAAGCGGTTGATGGAAACCGTATAAGCGGAATACTGGGTCGCAGAAGCGGTCCCAGGTGCTTTAAGTTAGACCGCATAAGCGGTCAATTAGCCGCATAAGCGGAACCGCAGGTGCGGTCAGGAGACCGCGGAAATCGGGCCTGTGTTATAGTGAACAGTGTTCACGAACTTGGAAAAAAAGAAAACATTTTGGACTTCGAGCAAAGCTGGTTTTTAGGCGATTTTGAAGAGGATTCGAAGGGGTTTCATCAGGTATGGATATTTGGACTCGGATTATGTTATTATGGTGTAAAACATGAATTAATCACAGAAATTTAAGGAATTAAAGGGTAAAAATGGAGGTTAGGGCTTGAAACCTAAGAAGGTTTGAATTGATGATTTGAGGGGTTAAATGGACTCCGATTCTTGTGTATTTTATATGTACGGACTCGTGGCGAGATGAAGATTCCGGTGATGTGAATTTCATAATTTGTCGAGAAGTGGGCCCGGGGCTCGGATTTTGCCAACTTCGTGTTTTTTGAGTTCTTTCAATTGGGTTATGTTCCATTAGCCTATTGTAATGTATTCGTTGTGGTTTTGACTAGATTTGACGCACGGGGAGGTTGATTCTAGGGGAAAAGGCTTGGTGGACTAGTTTTTTAGCCGGTTTGAGGTGAGTAGTTGATGTAACTGCTGTTCTGAGGGTTTGAAACCCCGGACTTTCACATTGTGATGCTATATTGAGGCGTTACACGCATTCTACGGTGAGTGCGGGGTCGGTTACGATTTGGGATTGAGACTTGGTCAATCTCGAGTATGATTTCTTCTTTATGGGCAATTGAGATGCATACTTTATCACTGTGGATTGGGCTTATTGCCGTGTTTGGGGCCTTGTGCCGACCTGTAGAATCCTTAGAGGATCTTTATGTGTTTTTCCTCACTTATGTGCATAACATAAATTCTCAGTCATGTTTTCAAATATTAAGAACAATATAATAACTGTGTTTTATACTTGAATCTTAAATGAAAAGGAGATGAGGGCTGAGATCCCTATAGTATGTCACGCCCGATTAGCTGTGGACTTATTTGACTGAGATGGGTCGGGGACCCACTGGTAAGGATGTTTCCTTGATATGGATCGGGCTACACGCCGTAGCGATTATTATATATTGATATTGAGGCCGAGAGCCTATTTTATGCCAATACCTGGTTGATATTGCGCTTGGGCTGTAGGAGCCCCTTTGGAGTCTGTACACACCCTCAGTGAGCGCCCCCGACGTTAAATAAGTGGAGCGGGCTGCACGCCGCAGCGGTTACTGGAGTGTACCATTATATATGTTGCATTCTTTTCGTGTATTATTTCTTGACTGTATTATTTGTTGTATACTTTACTTTCTGCTGGATTTGATATGAACTGCTAGATGTAGAGTACTTTGTGCATTTCCTGCGTTTTCTTACTTTCAGACTTTAGTTATGTTTATTACTCACTGAGTTGGAAGTACTTACTTTACTCCCTGCACATTGTGTGCAGATCCAGGGTATTCTCAGGCTGAGTGATTCCAGCTGATCCAGAGTTCTTTCTGGGAGTATTTGAGGTAGCTGCAGGGCATTCGCAGCCGAAGATTCTCCCCTCTATCTTTATCCTTTATTTCCTTATTATCAGTATTAGACAGACTTTGTAGTAGGATACTATTCTGTCATTAGAGGCTCATGGTCGTGACACCGGGTCCTAGTTAGGCTGAGTTGGTATTTTGTTAGATGTTCCGCATTTTTATCAATATTTCAGATTCTTGTTTAAATGATATTTATCTTCATCTGTTTAATCAATGGGGTTATTGATATAAATGGTCGGGCTTGCCTAGTAGTGTGCTGGGCGCCATCACGACCGGGTTGGGATCGTGACAAGTTGGTATCAGAGCCTAGGTTACTTGGTCTCGCGAATCATAAGCCGGTTTAGTAGAGTCTCGCGGATCGGTACGGAGACGTCTGTATTTATCCTCGAGAGGCTGCAGAACCTTTAGGAAACTTCATATTCTTGGAATTGTTATCGTGCGACTTTGTTGATACGAGAACTAAATTCTGTTATTCTATTCACTCGCAGATGGCGAGAACCCGTGCTACCGGACGTGGCGGACGACCACCTGTACCACCTACTGAGGCCACCAAAGGCCGTGGACGCAGTCACGGTCGCGGTCGCGGTCGAGGTCGTGGTCGAGGCAGAGCCGAGGGGGCAGCACCGGTTGACCCACCAGTTGCCCCGGCTTAGGAGCAGGCTCCAGCTGTAGAGACTCCACCAGCACCTGTTCAGGCACCAGCTGTGCCTATTGTGATTTCGGGTCTTTAGGAGGCCCTATCTCAGATTCTATCAGTTTGCACTGGTCTGGCTCAGGCCGTCTCAGCCACTACTGCAGCAGCTACTTCGCAGGCCGGGGGAGGCAATCAGACCCCCGCTGCTCGCACGTCGGAGCAGGTAGTGCAGGGTTTGCAGACACCAGAGGCACCACCAGTTCAGGAGGTTGCCCCAGTTCAGCAGGTTGCCCCAGTTCAGCCGGTTGCCCCGGTTCAGGATGATGTGATTCCGACCATGCCAGACGATGAGCAGCGTCGTCTTGAGAGGTTCAGCAGGCTTTCACCTTCTACTTTCAGTGGTGTTCCGGGCGAGGATGCCCAGGGTTTTCTCAATAGGTGTCGACGTATGCTTCGGACCGCAGGGATCCTGGAGTCGAGCGGGGTATCATTTACTACTTTTCAGTTTTCTAGAGCAGCTTTCACTTGGTGGGAGGCTTATGAGCGGCGTAGGCTGAGAGGTGCAACGCCTTTATCATGGCAGGAGTTCTCCACTCTCTTTCTGGAGAAGTGGGTACCGCAGTCTCAGAGGGAGGAGCTGCGTAGACAGTTTGAGTACCTTCGTCAGGGAGATATGACCGTGACTCAGTATGATGTGAGATTCTTGGAGTTGGCTCGATATGCTCCATGGATGGTCCCGACTGATCGGGAGAGGATTCAGAGATTTGTGGATGGACTCACCTATCCCATTCGTATTCTGATGACCCGAGAGAGGGTTCTAGGCCATACCTTCGAGGATGTTGTGGATATTGCTCGTGATATTAAGACGGCTCGCCTTCAGGAGAGAGAGGAGAGGGAGGCCAAGAGGTCTCGAGGATCAGGTAGCTTCAGTGGTGCTCCGACTAGGGGCCAGTTTCAGCAGAGCAGAGGTCGTTCTTTCAGGCCTCATCAGTCGGCTCATCCCAAGTATCGTGGGGCATCTTCAGGCCATGGTCACCAGGGGTATCAGCAGGTCCAGTCTTCACTTAGTGCCCTCCCAGCTCATAGCTCTTCACATGTCCCTTCAGGTAAAGGTTCTTCTGCGCAGGGCGGAACAGCTGGTCATTCCGGCGCGAGGGGTTCCCATCAGTCCCTTTCTCCAATATCTAGTATTTTCTTCGAGTGTGGCGAGTATGGCCATATGAGTAGGCAGTGTCCTCGACGTCGTGGTAGCCAGTCTAAGTAGAGGGATCAGCCTCCTCTTCTACTCCATCCACGTCAGCACCATCCCAGTCAGGTAGGGATGAGGGTCAGGCCGTTAGGGGCCGCCCTAGGGGTGGAGATCGACCTAATGGTGGTCAGGCTCAGTTCTATGCGCTTCCAGACAGGAGATACGCCATTGCATCTGATGCAGTCATTACAGGTATTATCTTAGCATGCCACAGGGATGCTTCTGTTTTATTTGGTGCCGGGTCTACATACTCTTATGTGTCTTCATATTTTGCCCATCATCTGGGTATGACCCGAGGGTGTCTTGCCTTACCTGTGCATGTATCTACCCCGGTGGGTGATACTATTATTGTGGATCATGTGTATCGGTCTTGTCTTGTTACTATTAGGGGTCTGGAGACCTGGGATGATTTGTTGCTTTTGAGCATGGTAGACTTCGATATTATTCTGGGCATGGACTGGTTATCCCCGTGTCATGCTATTTTGGACTGTCATGCAAAGACAATCACGTTGGCTATGCCAGGTGTTCCGAGAGTCGAGTGGCGTGGTTCGACCGATTATGTACCTAGCCGGGTAATCTCTTTCTTAAAGGCCCAACGGATGGTTGGGAAGGGATGTTTATCATATTTGGCATTTGTGAGGGTTGTAAGAGCTGAGACTCCTAGTATTGATTCGGTTCCCGTTGTGAGGGATTTCCCTGATGTGTTTCCAGCAGACCTGCCGGGCATCCCGCCGGACAGGGACATTGATTTCGGTATTGATCTGGTGTCGGGCACTCAGCCCATCTTTATTCCTCCCTATCGCATGGCACCAGCTGAGTTAAAAGAATTGAAGGAGCAGCTTCAGGAACTCCTAGATAAGGGGTTCATTCGCCTGAGTGTGTCACCGTGGGGTGCACCGGTCTTGTTTGTCAAGAAGAAAAATGGCACAATGAGGATGTGTATTGATTACATGCAGTTGAACAAGGTGACGGTGAAGAACAAGTATCCTCTATCGCACATTGATGATTTGTTTGATCAGCTCCAGGGAGCGAGGGTATTCTCGAAGATTGATCTTCGTTCAGGCTATCACCAGCTGAAGATCAGGGATTCTGATATTATGAAGGCAGCTTTCAGGACAAGATATGGGCATTATGATTTTCTAGTTATGTCTTTTGGGTTGACCAATGCCCAGCCGCGTTCATGCATTTGATGAACATCGTGTTCCGGTCGTATTTGGATTCCTTTGTGATTGTTTTTATTGATGACATCCTGGTATACTCGCTATGAGCACGTGATTTTTGTCCTATATGAAAATAATTCCTAAAAAAATAGACGAAAATAATTTTAATTGATTTTTAGGTGTTTTTCTTTATTTAGTTGCATTTCATGCATTTTTAATATTTTTTAAATCATAGAAAAATCATAAAAAAATAAAATAAAAGTGTGTCACATTTTAATTTCATGCCACCTTAGGTTTAATTTGCATTTAGAAAATTAATTGTGCTATTAATCAAAAATCACAAAAAATGATCATTTTTACATAGTTAGATAATTAGCTCAATTTTACAATTTGAATTAATTTAGGAATTTAGTTTAAGTTTTTAATTAATTAAAGAAAGAAAAGAACAACAAAAAGAAGAGGGAAGTGAAAATGCTTGGTCTTAAATTCAAATTGGCCAAACATTTGAAAAGCCTAAATTTTCCCCCCAAAAGACCTTCCCCAAAATAGTTTCCCCCCAAAACCTTCCCCAAAATATTTTTCCCCCAAAACTACTCCCCACCCCATCACTATAAATACATACACAAAAATACAAAAAGAGGGGGTGAAGAATTGAACAAAAAATAAGGTCTGGAAAATTTTAAAAAAAGGCAGCAGCATAGCAAATTCGAACCCCACCCCCGTGAGATCTTCTTCTCCACACACCCCCGCCCTATCTCTGCCAGCTACCCAAACAAAACTCGCCGGAACATCACCCTTTTCAGCAACGACCGCTCCTCCCAACAACCAAACCATCATCAGCTCACCCCTCGTTACCGTTCCTTCTTCTTCGCCTCACAACAGACCGGCTGGTGCTTCTTCACTACCGGCAACAATGAAGTTCGTTTGAAGCTCGTAGGGAGTTCGTTTGTGGTTGTCGACTGAGTTTCACGTTCGTCGTTCCATTCAGTGTAACGTTTCTGTCGATATCGTAGGCCTCTAGCTCTGTTTGTTGGGTCTGCTCATTTCCGTTGGAGGTTGCTGGACAGATCTGGGTTCCGTCGAGTTTTCGCTATCCTGGTTTTAAGCATTTTCAGATGTAAAATTACTTCGATTTGAGGTCCGTCATTATCTTAATCTTTACTTTTGATTGAGTATTATATGATGGTTAAATGAAAAACTTGTGTGAATTTTGGCCTGTTTCTGATATTTTGAGACGGAATGTTCGCCCTTAATCAAAAATTTCATTGTTTGTTTGAGCTATTTCATTTACCAGTTTAGTGCAAGGTTAGATTAGAATGTCATTCCTCATTTCATTTTTATACGTTTAAGTTTTTTTGCAGAATAAATGTATATGAAGATAGGATTGCAAACATATGTATTTGGTGCAACCAAAAGAAAGACTTGAAGTTTTCCTATAGTGAATTTCCTTTTATTCAAGTGTATATTGCCGGACAACGAAATAGGGATTGGGTGAATCTTTTGTTGGTTATAATTAAATTTTTCCTTCTTTATCTTGGTATGAAACTAGTGTTACTGGCAAACTTTAGACTTTACTGTTAGATTTTTATGTTAAGGAAGAACTGCTGGGATTCTATAAGATTATTTATTCATTATAATTTTCCTTTTCATCAATTGTTTAACGTTGTAATGGCTTGAGCTTTAACTAATTCATGGCCTTGTTAATCAGTACGTTGTAAATTTGATTAAGTAAATTTAAAATTGTAGAATGCATCACGTCTTCCATAATAGTTATTTATCAACAATTGCATGACCATCATTTTAATTAGTCTTGTATTGATCCTTAGATTCGAGGCGTGCCATCTAAAAAATTTCCATGGCCCTCGCAAAGTTAAAATTCCATGATATAAAATTGGGTTTCGAATTAGGTAGCGGGTTCAAGCTAAAAGGGTCTTCCCTTTTGTTTGAATTCGGACTTGAATTCGAGGCCCAAATTTATAATTGTAAGTAATTGGTCTTTTGGAGACAAAAATAAATAGAAAAATTGTAGTTGCTTTAGGTTGACCTTTAAATAAGAATGAGATAAGCCTCGCCAAACAAAACACATAAATTGTAGGGCCCTCACTAAATGCTTAATTCAAATAATACTTAGTATTCGGGACAGGCCGTTTAGCGAATTTCACGTCCTTCCCAAAAGATAACAATACGTTAGTCGCTTTAGGCGTGATTTTTAATAATCTTACCTTCCTAATACGAGTGTGCATTTCATGCGACCCAAATCCAAATCCGAAAACATTGAATAAGAATGTGTCGAGGATCCGGGTGCATTTCATGTGACGTGATCCGAAAATACGTTCTGAAACGACGTTCACTTTCTTAAATAAAATAATTGACAAAAAGCGATAAATAACTTTAAAATTGCACTGCAGGTTTAACATNTCGCGACTGTTAAACAGAGTCAAACCCTTTCCTCGATTCGGGATTCAAACTGGTGACTTGGGACACCATAAATCTCCCAAGTGGCGACTCTGAATCTTAAATAAAATGAATCCCGTTTTGATTGTCCTTTAAGTGGAAAAACTCCTTTTTTATTATACCCTTCACGGGATGTAGTAAAATCCGATAAAGAGCGGAAAAATGAGGTGTGACACTCGCGTAGCCAGGAGAGCATGCTCAGCATTTGAGGGTAGTATTGCAGATATTGAGGGAGGAGAAGCTTTATGCGAAGTTCTCCAAGTGTGAGTTCTGGCTTGGGTCTGTGGCTTTTCTGGGACACGTGGTGTCTAGTGATAGTATTCAGTTTGACCCAAAGAAGATAGAGGCGGTGCAGAGTTGGCCTAGATCGTCCTCAGCTACGGAGATCCGGAGTTTCCTCGGTTTGGCAGGGTATTATCGTCGGTTTGTCCAGGGATTTTCATCTATTACTTCGTCCTTGACCAAGTTGACGCAAAACGGTGCACCATTCGTATGGTCGGATGAGTGTGAGGAGAGCTTTGAGAAGCTCAAAACGGCTTTGACCACAGCTCCAGTGTTAGTCTTGCCATTAGCTTCAGGTTTTTACACCGTGTATTGTGATGCTTCGAGAGTTGGGATTGGATGTGTGTTGATGCCGGAGGGTAGAGTTATTGCTTATGCTTCTCGTCAGGTGAAGCCTCATGAGAAGAACTACCCCGTTCATGATTTGGAGTTGGTTGCCATAGTTCATGCTTTGAAGATTTGGAGGCACTATCTATATGGCGTATCTTGTGAGGTGTATACCGATCATCGCAGACTTCAGCACTTGTTCAAACAGAAAGATCTAAATTTGAGGTAGCGCAGGTGGCTTGAGTTGCTCAAGGATTATGACATTACCATTTTGTATCACCCGGGGAAGGCCAATGTGGTGGCGGATGCTTTGAGCTGAAAGGCGGTGAGTATGGGTAGCTTGGCGTACATTCCAGTTGAGGAGAGGCCCTTTGCGGTTGATGTTCAGACTTTGTCCAATCGGATGGTGAGGCTAGATATTTAGAAGCCTAGTCAGGTGTTGGTTTGTGTGGTATCTCGGTCTTCCTTGTATGACCGCATTAGAGAGCGCCAATATGATGATTCACATTTTCTTGTCCTTAAGGACAAAGTTCAGCATGATGATGCCAGGGATGTGACCATTGATAGTGATGGTGTGTTGAGGATGCAGGGCCGGATTTGCCTGCCCAATGTGGATGAGCTTCGGGAGTTAATATTAGAGGAGGCCCACAGCTCGCGGTATTCTATTCATCCAAGTGTCGCGAAGATGTATCAGGATCTGAGACATCATTACTGGTGGAGGAGAATGAAGAAGGATATTGTGAGTCATGTAGCTCGGTGTCTCAACTGTCAGCAGGTCAAGTATGAGCATGAGAGACCTGGTGGTGTACTTCAGCGTATGGACATTCCTGAGTGGAAATGGGAAAGGATTACTATGTACTTTGTGAGTGGTCTCCCTCGGACATCGATGAAGTGTGATTCGGTTTGGGTGATTGTGGATCGGCTGACCAAGTCCGTGCACTTCATTCCGGTGTGTACTACCTATTCTTCGGAGCGGTTAGCAGAGATTATCATCCGGGAGGTTGTACGGTTGCATGGGGTCCCAGTTTCTATTATATCAGATAGGGGTACTCAGTTTACCTTTCAGTTCTAGAGTACTTTTCAGCGAGAGCTGGGTTCACAGGTAGAGTTGAGCACAATGTTTCATCCTCAGACGGACGGGCAGTCCGAGCATACCATTCAGATATTAGAGGACATGTTGCGTGCCTGTATTATTGACTTTGGAGGTTCTTGGGATGATTACTTGCCTCTTGCAGAGTTTGCTTACAACAACAACTACCAATCCAGCATTCAGATGGCGCTATATGAGGTTTTATATGGGAGACGGTGTAGATCTCCGGTTGGTTGGTTCAAGCCCGGCGAGGCTAGATTGTTGGGGACAGAGTTGGTCCAGGATGCCTTAGATAAGGTAAAGGTGATTCAGGAGAGACTTCGCACAGCTCAGTCGCGTTAGAAGAGTTATGCGGACCGGAAGGTCCGAGATGTATCTTATTCGATGGGCGAGAAGGTCTTGTTGAAGGTTTCGCCTATGAAGGGCGTCATGAGATTTGGAAAGAAAGGAAAGCTGAGTCCGAGGTTCATTGGCCCTTTTGAGATACTTAGGAGGATTGGGGAGGTGGCCTATATGCTTGCTTTGCCACCCAGCCTATCGGGAGTTCATCCGGTATTTCATGTATCTATGCTCCGGAAGTATGTTGGGGACCCATCACATGTATTGAACTTCAGTACAGTTCATTTGGATGATGATTTGACCTATGATGTGGAGCCAGTAGCTATTTTGGGTCGTCAGGTTCGGAGATTGAGGTCAAAGGATATAGCTTCGGTGAAGGTGCAGTGGAGAGCTTGGCCCGTGGAGGAGGCTACTTGGAGACCGAGCGAGAGATGCAGAGCAGATATCCTCACTTGTTTGAGACTCTAGGTATGTTTCTTGACCCGCTCGAGGACGAGCGTTTGTTTTAGTTGGGGAGGATGTGACGACACGGCCCGTCGTCACGTGAGTTACCTCCCCGTTTCCCCCATGTTGTGTTGCCTTATGTTTCAATATCGATATTTGAGTTGATCGGGTGGATTGAGTTGGTTTTAGTTGGAAGTGAGGCACTTAGCCTCTTAGAAGAAAGCTTGTTTTAGAAAAGTCAACCAGAAGTTGGCTATGTGGTTAGAGGGCTCGGATGTGAATTTCGGTGGTTTGGTTAGCTTCGGGGATGATTTGTGACTTATGAGTGCAATCAGAATCGAATTTGGGGGTCCGGTGTAGAATTAAGCGTGAATTGGCGAAGTTAGAATTTTGGCGGATTCCGGTTGATAGGTGAGATTTTGATCCGAGGGTCGGAATGGAATTCCGAGAGATACATTAGCTTTGTTAGGTGATTTTGGATATGTCTGCAAATTTTCAGGTCATTCGGACGTCGTTTGGTTGGAGTTTTGCTTGAATGCGCATTTCGGAAGTTTTGATGAAAACTAGACTTGAATCTGATGTGTTTTAATGGTTTTAGCGTTGTTTGACATGTTTTGAGGATTGGAGCAAGTTTGAATAAGGTTTTTGGATGTGTTGGTTCTTTTGGGTGAGGTCCCGGGGGCCTCGGGGTGATTTCGGATGGTTAAACAGGGGTTTTAAGCAATTGTTGCAGTCAGATTTTTCACCCTTCTGGTATTTCCGCATCTGTGGAAAAGGAGCCGCTTAAGCGGTTCTGCAGATGCGGTGGAGAAGCCGCAGAAGCGGACATGTGAGGCCCAGGGGTTTTCCGCATAAGCGGAAGAGGGGTCGCTTTTGCAGGACTGCGTAAGCGGTTAAAAGACCGCAGAAGCAGTTGATGGAAACCGCATGAGCGAAATACTGGGTCGCAGAAGCTGTCCCAGGTGCTTTAAGTTAGACCGCATAAGCGGTCAATTATCCGTATAAGCAGAACCGCAGGTGCGGTCAGGAGACCGCGAAAGCGGAAATTGAGCCTGTGTTATAGTGAACAATGTTCACGAACTTGGAAAAGAAGAAAATATTTTGAACTTCGAGCAAAACGGGTTTTTGGGCGATTTTGAAGAGGATTCGAAGGGGTTTCATCAAGTATGGATATTTGGACTCGGATTATGTTATTATGGTGTAAAAACATGAATTAATCACG
>MU762182.1:259918-314915 GCA_026770625.1 Nicotiana glauca | reverse complement strand
GCGAGGAGGTTTATTCTAGAGGAAAAGGCTTGGTGGACTAGTTCTTTAGCCGGTTTGAGGTGAGTAATTGATGTAACTGCTGTTATGAGGGTTTGAAACCCCGGACTTTCACATCGTGACGCTATATTGAGGCGTGACATGCATTCTACGGTAAGTGCGGGGTCGGTTACGGTTGGGGATTGAGAATTGGTCCATCCCGAGTATGATTTCTTCTTTATGGGCGATTGAGACGCATACTTTATCACTGTGGATTGGGCTTATTGCCGTGTTTGCGGCCTTGTGCCGACCTGTAGAATCCTTAGAGGATCTTTATGTATTTTTCCTCACTTGTGTGCATAACATAAATTCACAGTCATGTTTTCAAATATTAAGAACAATATAATAACTGTGTTTTATACTTGAATCTTAAATGAAAAAGAGATGAGGGCTGAGATCCCTATAGTATGCCACACCCGATTGGATGTGGACTTATTTGACTGAGATGGGTCGGGGACCCAGAGGTGAGGATGTTTCCTTGATATGGATCGGGCTACACGTCGTAGCGATTATTATATATTGATATTGAGGCCGAGAGCCTATTTTATGCCAATACCTGGCTGATATTGCGCTTGGGCTGTAGCAGTCCCTCCGGAGTCTGTACACACCCCCAGTGAGCGTCGTCGACGTTAAATAAGTGGAGCGGGCTGCACGCCGCAGCGGGTACTGGAGTGTACCATTATATGTGTTGCATTCTTTTCGTGCATTATTTCTTGACTGTATTATTTGTTGTATACTTTACTTTCCGCTGGATTTGATATGAACTGCTAGATAGAGAGTACTTTGTGCATTTCCTGCGTTTTCTTACTTTCAGACTTTAGTTATGTTTATTACTCACTGAGTTGGAAGTACTCACTTTACTCCCTGCACATTGTGTGCAGATCCAGGGCAGTCTCAGGATGAGTGATTCCAACTGATCCAGAGTTCTTTCTGGGAGTATTTGAGGTAGCTGCAGGGGGTTCGCGGCCGAAGATTCTCCCCTCTATCTTTATCCTTTATTTCCGTATTATCAGTATTAGACAGACTTTGTAGTAGGATACTATTCTGTCATTAGAGGCTCATGGTCGTGACACCGGGTCCTAGTTAGGCTGAGTTGGTATTTTGTTAGATGTTCCGCATTTTTATTAGTATTTCAAATTTTTGTTTAAATGATATTTATCTTCATCTGTTTAATCAACGGGATTATTGATATAAATGGTCGGGCTTGCCTAGTAGTGTGCTGGGCGCCATCACGACCGGGTTGGGGTCGTGACAATCGTTTTTTTTTCTAATTGCACAGGATTCGAGATGACCAAAAGAATGAGTTTGTATCCAAAATAAAGAAAAGAAGATTAAGAGCAAAAAGAAGTGAATTCAAAATGCAGAAATTGATGAAAGATGTGAGCTGCTCAAGACATGGCTGAGGTCACAAGATCTGCATGTCCCGTCTTGATTTAAAAAAGCTGAAGAAGATTGAACCAACACATGCAGCTAACAAGCATCAACATTCAGATCGGAGTCCGCATGAAGAACCAACCAAGACTTAAGATCAAGCTTCAGAAGACTCATAAATAGGAATCTTATAACTCGTAGCTGATAGGCTTAGTTAGTTTTTTTTTTCAATTTTTATTTTGATGTAATAGCGGGACCACAGACCGGAGCCTTGGTCGAAACCTTACTAGACTCTCTCATCCTTTTCACACACTCATCACCTCATTCACTTCTGAACTACATGTGGTATGATTCCTTTATAGCCAAGGATATTTAGGCAACTCAGATACTAGGGCTTAGTCACATTCTCCCTCCTCTTAGTTTTAGTCTCACTAAATAAGGGTCGGGTCAAAAAACATGTCTAGTCATTCTTTGTCTGAAAACTCTTCGTGTTTCCACTAAAAGAGGGCAGTTGTAGACATGTAATTTTTGACCCTCCCCAAGATTTTACACCTTTTAGCGTAAATATTTAATTTATGTTTAGTATCGCTGTTCTAAATAGTGTTGACTCTTTTACTTTATCTTTAGCACAAAAAAAAAATATTTTCATCTTTAGTTTAAAGTCAATTAGTATATTAATATTATAGTATATAACATTTGAAAATATTAAAAAAATTAGTTTTACTTTAGTATTTAGTTTTATATTAGTTTATTTTAATTAAGAATAATTTTTATATTTTTGTAGATACATTTTGTTTTTTTGGTCTTTTTAACCTATGTTCAAAGCCAAAAAGATATGGTCCAACCCAATTATCCTTAGCCCATTCTTCCAAACCTATTAGCCCACTTAAGTGCAAGATTTATTCTTTGCCATCTATTCCCCTCCAATCTAATTGCCCATATCAATTCTTATACCTATATTTAAACCCAATTATAACCAAACCCTACCCATGTTTCAATCTCCTAATTCCTAATTCCTAAAAAGCTGGCCTAAAGGACCTATGACTTAAGCTAGGCGCCGCAATCGACGACCCCACTCCCTGTACCGTCGTCTTCAATCTTTCCCCTCCCTCTTTTTTCATTTTTGTTTCTTCAACAGCAATACACAATACAGCAATACACAATACAACGACCACCCTTGATCCTTCACCTCTCAAAATCGCTGGAAATCACCGCGTCCCAGCCCCTTTCCACCAGCTTTGGATTTTGAAAATTAAGCAGCACCAGATCTGATTCCAATAACAAAAAAAACAGAAGCCTCGACCAGCAATTTCGGAGTTCTGAAACATGGAGTTTGATTGAGTTCTAGTGGTGTCCGGCTTCGAGGTTTTGACTGCCGTCCGAGATTGCGGCGATCTTCGAGGGAGAATCATTTTTCGTGAGGAATTGTGTATAAGCCATTGCTGTGTAAGCTTGTTTGGATTGTTTGATTCTATGTTCAGCAGGTATGCTCGTTCGAATGAGACTCTTGGTTTGAAATTTTTTTTCTCTCCGTGATTTGACTCCTAAGCCCGTTTAAATGTTTCTATTCTGCGATGAGGTTTCATAATTATTAATTGTTTTTATTTTGTGGAAAATATTGTACTAATTGCTTATGTCTATGTTTTTAGTTTCAAAGAATAATTGATACTACTAGATTCGATTTTCTTCATTATTTAATGTTTGTCTTTGAGAGTACGATCCAATTTGGAAAAATTATTTGCTATCTTAACTGCTTGATCTCATTCTAGCGTCTATTGTTGCATGTAAATATTGGAATAAAAATTTCTTTACTCATTTTGCAGCCTTGTTTTGTGGTTTAATAACTCTTTAATTTACCATTCTTGACATCTATATATAAGTAATGTAGAGTCAACACTCTGAATTTGGTAGTTCGTTTTAGGAGCATTAATTAAATAATTATCATGGTTACGGGTATGGTTCCCGTGATATAGTTGTGATCTTTAATTACTAAAATTCGGGGGTGCATTTTATGTGACCCGATTATAACAATTTCGAATAATAAAACCCTTTGAAATAATTTCGAGGTGTGTCGTGCAAAATAAAATCCCAAATGTGTGTCCCTCATTTAGCTATTTCTTTTAAAATCCTTAGAATTCGAGGTATGTCATTTAGCAAATTTTCATGGCCCTCACAAAGTTAAAATGCTTAGTTGCTTTAGGCGCGTTATTTTAATAATATTACCTTCCTAAACTCGAGTGTGCATTTCATGTGACCTAAATCCAAATCTTAATAGTGTTGAATAAAATGTGTTTCGGGTTGCGGGTGCATTTCATGTGACGTGGTCCAAAGACATGTTTTAGACGACGTTAAATCTTCTTTAAAATGAATAAAAGCGGTTATAAAATTAAAATTGCACCATAAGTTAAAACATGTATTAAAATCAGATAATAGGCCAATTGTAATAGTTTAAGCGACCATTCTAGAACCACGAAATCCGGGGGTGCTAACACCTTCCCCTGGGTTAACAGAATTTCTGGTTCGCAGATTTTACAAGGAAAGTCGAATTTTCCTCGATTTGGGATTTAAAATAAACTTGTGACTTGGGACAGAAGAAAATAAACGTATCCCAAGTGGCGACTCTGAACAAAAATAAATGAGTAATCCCAATTCGAATAATGTCATTTAAATTAGAAAAACTCTCTTATACACTACCATTCAGGGTGGTGGTAAAAAGGAGGTGTGACACCCCACACAATGTCCGGTAATCATTCCTCAATGAGGGGCTACACGTGATATTATCGCGCGGTTATCATATCCATATCTAACCTTTCCACCCCGTTAAGGTATTAAAGAGCGGATTGGTCTCGATCACCTATTACATGCTATTACTCGTTCCGATCCTATTAGTCCCGGAGGTACTCAGGGTTACTAATCCTAACAGGGAAGGATTTTAGGCTTATTTGAGGTTTCAAAAGTAAAAATTCTAAGGCGACATACAAAACACATACTGCAGGTTTGGGAAAACACATAAACAAAGGCTCAAGTATACCTCCTCAAAACAAACACATAAAATAGCATTTCTTGCACATACTATTTGGTCTGATTAAAAATATTAAAGATGAGAGAGAAGAGGTTGCTGAGCTAGACTAGTTTGATACATGGATCAGAGAGGAAGTTGGAATTAGACTTGCTTATTGATTGTGTCAGTTATTAGTTAACAAAGGGTGAAATTAGTTTTTATTGGACATCATTACTTAAGGCTTGCCTAAGTGTTTGAGCGAGATCCTATGAACATGATATCTATTACTGATTCAGAAGTATAGCAAAGAAACACTGTAAGACAAAAGATTCAGAATTCTTATAGGCATGATTTTTATGTGTTACTGATTTTAGGTCCTCATAGACGTGATACCCAATATTGCATGTGATCATAAATGAATAGAATTATACTTATGAACCCCTATAGGCATGATTTCTATATGTTACTGATTTTAACATGCTATTGAATTATAATCTTAAAAACATGATACCTAATATGCAGAAAATTAGAATGAAGCCCTATAGGCAAGTTATCTAGGTGTGATATTAGACAGGTAGAGTAAAGGAATCTCTATGAGCATGATTTCGAGATGCATTTTCTGAATTATGCAGAAGTAAAATAATCCTGTAAACATAGTCTCTAAAGGTGATTGAATATGAAGAATCAATATAGTCCTATAGGCATGGCTTCTAAATGCGATTGAATATGCAGAATCAAAATAGTCCTATAGGCATGGTTTTTAAATGCGATTGAATATGCAGAATCAAAATATTCCAATAGGAATGGTTTCTAAATGCGATTGAACATGTAGAATCAAAATAGTCTTGTAGGCATGGTTTCTAGATGTGATTGAACATTCAGAATTCGAATAGTCTTATAGGCATGATTCTACCCTTGGCATGCATAAATACCCCACCTTTTTTCACTAGCCAGTCCCAGTGTTTATTACAAAATTATTACAGACCCAGTAATGAATTACATCAGAAGAATAAAATAAATTACAATCGGAGGAAGCCAGATTCCTGTCTTCCTTTCTGATTTATGGACCAAACCACTTCAAATTCCAATGTTTCAAAACATTTCTCAAACTTGAGTGTGTCAGAGTTCCCTAAGAGCCTCTAAGGGACCCCCGGCAGTTCTCACACCTAAGTTTTATAACCAGAATAGGGACAAGTGCAGTGTGGAAATGCTAGCCCTCATGTGTCCAAGTTCAGAGGGAGCTCATGGTTCCCAATGCAAAGCTCACAAGAGGGGGTCACAACTTAAGTCTAAAAGAGAGTGGAAGTGTAGAAGTAGAGTTCTAAGAGCTGAGGGAATAAGGAAAAGGGAAAAGGGAAACAGTTATAGAGTTGACAACTTCATACAAGAGGGTTCAGGGGTTGGGAATTGCTAAGAGCCTATGTACTTAGGCATAAGTTGATTCAAGGCATGCACAACAATAGGGAGTGGTGTTATGCTTACAAAATCAACCAGAAAACACAACATATAATGATAACATAGAGGTTATGATCCCAGGGGAAATCAAGTTTGAGTCATAGACAACAATCCTCAATACTGTCATGCCTCAAACAAACCATCAATATCAGAAATATTGGGGTAGGGGTTCAGGATACATAATGCATAAATTCAGAATAGGAAGAAAGACATTACAGCATGCTAGAATAGAGTATAGAATTAGATGCAAGTAGTAGGCAGGCAAGAGCAAGAATATTAAGTAACCATATTATAGTGGTTATGCTGAAAATTTAATTAGAACATACCAGTTCATAAAAGCAAATGTAGTAAAGAAAGGTAGCAGGATTTTTGAAATATTGCTTTGGCTTTCAACCAGCTAAACAGGACACAGTAGAAGCAGTAGAGCAAAAGAGAGTGTTTTGAGTGTAAAATGAGTTTAGAACTAAGAGTGTTCGTGTGTGTGCTAATGAAAGATCAAGGTATTTATAGTTTTAAAACAAGTGAAAAATAAGACAAAAATCATAGTTTAGCAGTAATTATGGAAAATATGTACTAATAAAAACCACATCAATATAAGGACTTCCTTTAATTAAGGAGTTAAATTAAACGGTAACAATGCAAATACTAAATAAGGAAAGAAATCACATAGGGCTGAATATAACCAATAAGGAAATATTTTCAACATAGTACAAGTACTCAATATGTAATAGAGACTAGATTCATTAGATCCTAATCAAGGAAATGTCAGTAAGAATCAAGTACCAACGTAACCAAGGTAAGGGAATCAATCATATTGAGTAAAAAAGGTAGGGATTGAAGGTTCAAAGGAAAGTATTCGAACTAGACCAAGAAACAGGGAAATCAGTAAGGTGAAACAAGGAAAGAATCAATTACTTAACACAAAGTGCAATCAAAATTTCACAAGGAATGGTTTGAAATCAGTCCAGAATTGGAGGTCATTCAAAAAAGCGGAATTCAGCATATAAATAGAGTACATAAACATGCAAGGCCAAACTATGGCAAAGAGAAGTAGCATGCAATACAATCACATAGTTAGTAGGCTGTGAACATTAGCTTAGTAGTAGGGTATCAGAAGCATGCAAAGAGTCAAAAGTAAAGGCCCTTCTGGAAAAGTATATTAGAGTTTTAATGATTGCAAAGGCCAAATCACATTAAGAATATATTAAACAGCTTCAAAAGCCTGAATAGGCCCTAAAGAGATTAGGGTTTTTGAAACCAATTCAAAGATGATGAATAGGTAAATCACACAACAAAATATCCTCAGAACTCAAATAAACCCAAAATTAGGGTCTTTCAGCACCAATCGAGTCTGGAGAACGCAAGAGATGAGGAACAGCCGCAAGGTCAGGCCGGCCTTAGAAGAGGAACAGATGAACAGATTCTTCGTCCAGGCTCAGGATCCACAATATTACGAGAGGTTGATGCTGATCGAGGGTCAGAAATTCTCCGATATCATCAAACTGGGAGAAAGAATTGAGGAAGGCGTTAAGAATGGTATAGTTACTAATCTTGAAGCATTGCAGGCCACCAACAAGGCTTTACAGTTTGGTGGAACGTCCAAGAAGAAGGATGTGAGTGACATGATGGTCGCACAGGGAGCCAAATCACCACTAAAATACTAAACTTACCCATCACCTCCACTTACATACCAGCCTATCCTAAATTACCAAGCACTTGCACCCTCTTACCAAAATCCACCTCCCGTTTACCAATTATCTCCACCTCCCACATATCAACCCACTTCACCCAGATACTCTCAACCTGCACCTGTCTACCAAGCTTATAATGCTCAACCCTTTCACTACAAATCACCTCCTACTCGCCAAAATTTCCCTAGACCTAAGCCAAATTTTGACCGCAGACCTCCCAGACAATACACAGCCATCGCCCAACCAGTTGACCAGTTGTACGAGAGACTTAAAGCTATTGGTTATGTCACTCCTATCCCTGCCATAACTCCAGAAAATCCTTCCCAGTAGGTCAACCCTAATAAGACCTATGCGTATCACTCCTGCATGAAGGGACATACCATTGACGAATGCCGCTCATTGAAGGACAAGATTCAAACCCTGATCGACAATAAAATCATCGTAGCAAAGGAGCCTGCTCCTAATGTTCGCAACAACCCTCTGCCTGACCACAAGGGCGGAGACATTCACATGATCGAGATCGAGGATGACTGGGACCCCAAAGGGTCGATAGGGTTGATTGCTATGGGTGATGAGCCAAAGAAACCAACGGTCACACTTAACCCAATTGTTGTGCAGAATCAACCCTCCAGGGATGATGAAGTAAACATGTCTATACCTCTCGAATTTGAAGCACCTTCTTCTGCAAAGGCGCCCGGACCAATTGAGGTTGAGTTTGGAGTTCCAAAAGCAACTGCACCCTTTGAAGTTGTTGTGTTACCACCAAGGGTACCTATTCCTATAGCAATGTCAGATATAACACCATTCCACTCAAATGCCATACCATGGGATTACATAGCCGAAGCTAGGAGGAGAAGTAAGACCAAGGTAGGAGAAGCAATTATTGTATAGGGTATGACCAGAACAAGGAGGGTTTACACCCCAGAACACCTAGCTGAGTCCAGTAAGCATGCCTCTGGATGGCCTATTGAAACTGGGCCCGATGATCTTTGGAAGAAAATACAAGCTAAGGAGTACTTGGTTGTTGAGCAATTGAACAAAACACCAGCGCAAATCTCCATCCTAGCAAGATATTCTACAGAGCTCTGACGCACACAAAAATGCCTTGATGAAGATACTAAGCGAAGCTTATGTGCCCAGCAACATAACTGGAGGCGAAATGGCAAATATGGTAGGGCAAGTACTGGAGAGCCACAAAATTAACTTCCACAAAGATGAGCTACCACCGGAAGGACTGAGCCACGACAAGGCACTGCACATCACTGTGTAATGCGAGGATTATTTCATCAGTAGAGTCTTGATCGACTGAGGATCCAGCCTCAACATCTGTCCGCTGATAACTCTCAGAACCTTTGGAAAGAGCCCGCACGAAATCAAAGATGACGCCATCAATGTCAAAGCATTCGGTGAGTCCCAAAGGTGTATTATTGTAGAAATCAGCCTATGCTTGCAAATGGGACCAACGTGGTTCGATGTTGACTTTCAAGTGATAGATGTCCCGGCATCCTACAACTTGCTGTTGGGACGACCATGGATCCACGCCGATGGAGCTGCAGCATCGACCCTACATCAGGCAGTGAAGTTCAAATGGAATTACCAAGAGGTGATTATTCATGGAGATGGTAGCAACCCATATATAGTCGCCAGACCATCCAATGATTGGAGGCAGAAAGAGAATATGCGGAGAAACATACCACTACATTGAAAGGGTCAACGTTGTAGACAAGGATAAATTGTGGGATAACAAGATTGAAAGTATCCTGAATTGGTGTGGGTACGAACCTGGAAAGGGACTCGGTAAAAACCTCTAGGGAATCACCAAACCCATCAAGTTGAAGAAACAAGGTACTACATTTGGTTTGGGGTATGAATACACTTGGAAGGAGTTCGATGACTGATCCCCACCATGGCGCGGCCCCTAATATCCACTGGAGCATCCGATACCTCGCTTGGAGCAGACTTTCCAACCGGCAGATACTATATATGGGTCAGAGGAAGATGAAGCATTGGCAGCCATGAAGAATCTGTTTCTGGAGGATGATGATATGGACTGCTATGTTCTTTTCGAGGAGGAAGGGGAGGAAGGCCCTTCCATACAAGCTGTGAACCGAGGAGAACACCTCAGCAATTGGTCAATTAGAACCACCAGGGCCCGAAAAGCTTCGGGGTAGCAAGGCTAAACTAAAGCACCATGCATCTTATTTTACTTTTTACTAGCTGATTTTCTTTCCGCATTGTCTTTAATTTTGAAAAGTGCTCCGATGTTCCAAATAATTATGAATTTAATCAAAGAATTTCAGTTTATCTTATATCTCGCTCTTATTATTTTCTCTATCATTTACTCCATTTACATAGCATTACTATTACTTACTTTGACGATGAACCAACGATTGTGACTTGCAACGAAATAATGCAACAAACGGATATAGACTCAGAAGAGGATGATATACTAGAAGAGGTCATCAGAGAGGTTGAGAATTTTGAGAATAGGCCTAAGTCTAACTTGGACGAAACTGAGGTTGTTAATTTGGGAGATACAGAAAATGTCAAAGAAACATGCATCAGTGTTCACCTGTCACCATCAGAAAAGGAAGAATACATGGAGTTTTTAAAGGAATATGAGTACATATTCCCCTAGTCGTATGATGACATGACTGGTCTCAGTACATCCATTGTAGCTCACAAACTGCCAATAGATCGAACATGTCCGCCGGTAAAGCAAAGGCTTAGGAAATTCAAACCCGACATGAGTTTGAAAATCAAAGAAGAGGTTACCAAGCAAGTCAAAGACAAGGTTCTCAGGGTAGTAGAGTATCCGACATGGTTAGCCAACATCGTTCCAGTACCAAAGAAGGACAGGAAAGTTAGAGTTTGTGTCGACTACCGGGATCATAACCGGGCCAGTCCCAAAGACGACTTCCCCTTGCCGAACATACACATTCTTATCGATAACTGGGCAAAGCATGAGTTGCAGTCTTTTGTTGATTGTTTTGCCAGGTATCATCAGATATGGATGGATGAGGAAGATGTAGAGAAAAGGGCTTTCATCACGCCGTGGGGAATGTATTGTTACAAAATGATGCCATTTGGGTTGAAGAATGTTGGCGCCACCTATATGAGAGCCATGACTACTATCTTTCACGACATGATACACAAGGAGATCGAGGTATATGTGGACGATGTCATCATCAAATCCAAGAAGGCCACTGATCATATGGAAGATCTGAGAAAGTTCTTCAACAGACTGAGGAGGTACAATCTAAAAGTGAATCCCGCCAAGTGTGCATTTGGGGTTCCTGTTGGAAAATTAAAGGGTTTCATTATGAGTCGTTGAGGAATATAATTAGACCCATCAAAGGTCAAAGACATTCAAGAATTTCCACTGCTAAAGAACAAAAAGGACGTGATGAGTTTCCTGGAGAGACTCAACTATATCAGCCGATTCATAGCTCAGTCCAATGTCATTTGTGAACCTATCTTTAAAATATTGAAGAAAGACGCTGCTACTAAATGGACTGATGATTGCCAGAAAGATTTTGAAAGAATCAAGGAATACCTATCAACGCCACCAGTCTTGGTTCCGCCCGAGCCAGGAAGACCTCTATTGCTTTACCTTGCGGTATTGGATGGAGCATTCGGTTGTGTTCTGGGACAACATGACGAAATAGGAAGAAAGGAACAAGCCATCTACTATATCAGAAAGAAGTTCTCCCCGTACGAGGCCCGATATTCTCTGTTAGAGCGCACCTTTGTGCTCTGACTTGGGTAGCTCAAAAATTGAGGCATTATATCTTTGCCTACACTACTTATCTCATATCAAGAATGGACCCGCTGAAGTATATCTTCCAGAAGCCCATGCCCACCGGTAAGCTCGCCAAGTGGCAAATCCTGCTAAGTGAATTCAACATTGTTTACATGACTCAGAAGGCAATCAAAGGTCAAGCCTTAGTAGATCACCTCGCCAAAAATCCTGTTGGCGGAGAATACGAACCTCCGAAAACGTATTTTCCTGATCAAGAGGTATCCTTCGTAGGAGAAGATATTGCAGAATCCTATGACTGTTGGAGGTTGTTTTTCGACGGAGCCGCAAATTTCGAAGGAGTTGGCATAGTAGCAGTCCTAGTATCAGAAACCGGCCAGCATTACCTGGTATCTGCCAAGCTCAGGTTCCCTTGCACAAACAATAAGGCTGAATATGAAGCCTGCATCCTGGAGCTCAAATGGCCATTGACATGAACATTCAGGAGTTGCTAGTGATCGGGGATTTAGACTTGCTCATACATCAGGTTCGAGAAGAGTAGGAAACCAAGAACTCTAAGATACTTCCTTATCTGCATCACATACAGGAGTTGAGGAAGAGATTCACAAAGACAGAATTTCAGCACGTCCCCAGGATCCAGAACGAATTTGCTGATGCATTAGTTACTCCATTATCCATGATACAACATCCAAATACGAATTTCATTGATCCCATCCCAGTAAAGATTTTTGATCAGCCAGCTTATTATGCTCACGTTGAGGAAGAAGCAGACGGAAAACCATGGTTCCATGACATCAAGGAGTATTTGACAATAGGAGAATATCCTAAACTTGCCAACGCTACTCAGAAGCACACACTTCGGAGGTTATCCACCAACTTCTTTCACAATGGAGGAATCATGCAAAGGAGAACTCCCGATTTGGGTTTACCAAGGTATGTCAAAGCAAAAGAAGCATCCAGGCTATTGGACGAAGTGCATGCGGGGACCTGCGGGTCGCACATGAATGGTTTTGTTTTGGCAAAGAAGATACTCCGAGCAGGGTACTTTTGGATGACTATAGAAGAAGACTGTATCCAATATGTTTGCAAATGCCATCGCTGTCAGATACATACGGATATGATAAAAGTACCTCCAAACGAGCTTACTGCAACAAGCTCACCATAGCCATTCTCCGCTTGGGGAATGGATGTTATCGGACCTATCGAGCCCACTGCATCAAATGGGCATAGCTTCATTCTAGTGGCAATTGATTATTTTACCAAATGGGTTGAAGCAGCGTCATACAGGGCAGTGACTAAGAAAGCTGTGGCAGATTTCATCTGTGGCCGTATTATTGCCGATTCAGAATTCCGAAATCAATCAGCACCGATAATGGTTCCAATCTCAACAATGAGTTGATGAAAGCAATGTGTGAAACATTCAAGATCGAACACAAGAACTCTACAGCCTACAGGCCTCAGATGAATGGAGCTGTAGAAGCAGCCAATAAGAATATCAAGAAGATACTAAGGAAGATGATCGAAAGGCACAAACAATGGCATGAGAAATTATCATTCGCCTTACTGGGATACCGCACCACAGTCCGTACATCAACTGGGGCAACTCCCTACATTCTGGCTTATGGTACAGAGGCGGTCATCCCCGATGAGGTAGAAATTGCCTCCTTAAGGATCATACAAGAAGTAGAGTTGGAAGACACAGAATGGGTAAAAGGTCGCTACGAGAAGTTAGCCCTTATATATGGGAAAAGGATGAATGCAGTTTGCCACGGTCAGTTGTATCAGAACAGAGTGTCCAGAGCCTTCAACAAAAGAGTTAAGCCAAGGAAGTTTACACCGTGCAGCTGGTGTTGAAGAAAATATTCCCATTCAAGATGAAGCCAAGGGGAAATTTTCTCCCAACTGGCAAGGTCCGTACATGGTTCACCGGGTTCTAACCGGAAGGGCCCTTATTCTTGCAGAGATGGACGGAGAAGTCTGGCCGAAGCCAATCAATTCAGATGCAGTGAAACGATATTATGTGTAACCACTTATGATTCCCTTTATGATGTAATTTGAACTATGCCTAACCTGATTCTCGTTTAAGAGGGGATACGCAGGCAGCCATATGGGTTCAGTCACAATTTAATAAAAATTCCATTTTCCCCTGCTATTGGAACTGGGGCAGAATTTTGAGGAGGACCCTCAAAATTCTAAAGTAGATTTTTATCCTTGTCACCGCCAGAAATGCTAGCCTAGTGAACTGGGATAGAATTTTGAGGAGGACCCTCAAAATTCCGAAGATGATTTTTTCAGTCGTTCAGCGCAACCATCAGAAGTGTCCACCCAGTAAACTGGGGCAGAATTTTGAGGAGGACCCTCAAAATTCCGAAGCGAGAGAGGTCGCAATGTCTTGAACCACGTCGCAGTCATTGGTTCATCTAAAGAAAACTATTTTCTACTTACGTTATATTTACTAAATCATGCATAACTGTTAGCCGAATTGCTGTTGTATAGAGACGCTACCCCCAATGATACACAATGCCAGGAGCCAGGGGAAGACGAACTAACATTTCCCCCTTACATAACTCACGATTTTTCTTTGGATGCAGGCACTCGACTTGCAGTATCATTAAATATATTTATGGACTCATACTTTCCAAAGAATGCAAATCCCCAGAATCATCACTTACCTTCAATTGCTATCCGTAAATAACCTCCCCAGCAGTCATGATATCGTAATCGGCTATCAGCTAAGAGATCTTACAATTATTCATCATTTTTATATTCTTGCATTGCATAAGGCTACTATTCTGCCTTTCGAGACTAAGCATTATCTCCATCTGCATCAAGCATAAGGCTACTCTTCTGCCTTTCGAGACTAAGCATTGTCTCCATCTGCATACTGCATAAGGCTACTCTTCTGCCTTTCGAGACTAAGCACTATCTCCATCTGCATCCTGCATAAGGCTACTCTTCTGCCTTTCGAGACTAAGCACTGTGTCAATCTGCATCCTGCATAAGGCTACTTTTCTGCCTTTTAAGACTAAGCACTGTCTCCATCTGCATTTATGCATAAGGCTACTCTTCTGCCTTTCGAGACTAAGCTCTGTCTCCATCTGCATTTCTACATAAGGCAACTCTTCTGCCTTTAGAGACTAAACTCTATCTCCATCTGCATTATCTGCATATGACTACTCTTCTGCCTTTCGAGACTAAGCTCTGTCTCCATCTTCATTATCTGTATAAGGCTACTTATCTGCCTTCTGAGACTAAGCTCTATCTCCATCCGCATCTCGCATCGCTGAAATATCGCCTCTTTATCTTTCTCGCACGACTGCACTATTGCCTCCTTCATTTAAATTCTACACTGGCTGAAACATTGCCGTTTCTTGCATGGGCTAAAAGATCGCCATCTTTTGCGTTTCATGGGCTGAAAGATCGCCAACTTATTCAAAGGCTTCATGGTTCGGAGGCACCATCCGCATTGCCCGGGGACATCATTTTATAGCCTGCAAATCTTTATTTACTCTCTTCATGGCCCGGGGCATCATAGTCTGAGGACGTCATCCTAACCGTCCAAAGACAACATTTATGGTCCAACGGAAACTTGCATCATGTTTAGGTTTATGCACGACATATGCTCGTATTGCTTACTTGCAGGTTACATCGGCTATCAAACAGCCATCTCAGCAGGAGCGATCCCGCTTCGGGTCCCGCAGCCTATTAGATTTCAAATACCTCTTGCAACTTAAGCATCGTGGCCGTTCTTTTCAAACCTCCATCGACACATTCCGTCAATGAGTCCTGAACTACATATGGCCTTATTCCTGTAAAACCAGGGAGATGTAGGCAGCTCAGAGACCAGAGCTCGGTCAAAATTCTTTTCAATCGCCGCTTCCGGTCAAAATTGGCCATCTTATCTTTACTCGACAACTCTTTCATCCTCCTCGGGTAAAGAGGGGCAGCTGTTGATACCCAATTTTTCCCTAGGTAATTTTATACCCAAAATATTTCCAAAATAGCATATACGTGCATATATAAGCACACCCAACAGTTTTGGTATTTGTAATGATTTTTAAACCAATTTATTGCCTATTTTAATACCACCAAATTCAATAATTATTCCCAAAATTATCATTTTTTGGTGAATAACTCATTTTATTCTCACATTTACGCCAATATATAATTAAGGCGATTTTTGCATATTTTTACAGATTTATTTGGCAATTTTAAAGCTAAATTGCATGTAATTGCAATTATAGCCTATTTTATGATTTACAGCATTTTACAATTATAAAATTACTTCTAGTATTTTTAATTCAATAGTTGTATATCATTTATCAATTTAGTACCTTCGATTTGTTTAAAAAAAAACCTTTTACTATATTTATAAAATAAAACGGGGAAAAGTGGCTATTTAAGATCTGGCCCTATTTCATTTCAATTCTAGCCCAAATTGCACCCCAATTCGACCCAATCTCAACCCCTAAATCAAGCGACCCAATTCCATTTTGGACCCGACCCCTGATCTGATTATCGAAACTCGCCCGATCTTTTAAAATTTGAGTCGTTGATCATTTCGATCAATGACCAAGATCTTTTCTTTCCTTTTTAATTTCAAACGACCCCTAAACCCTACCCCATTCTTTCAGAGACGCCATTTCTAACTCCCTCTTCTCTCAAATGCTCTCGAAATCCTAATCGCTTTCTACCGCTTTCAACCCCAAACCCACCGGAATTCATGGCCGCTCAAGCCATGGACGACCTATACTCACTCCCTATTGCTCTCACGTGCTTGATACCTGAAGGTTCGAGGCCGGACTTCGATGGCCTACACTCAGACCTTCGTCGATTCGAGGTTTCCAGCAATCTCCGGCCTTGCTCTGGCATGTCTTATCCTCCTGAGCCTGATTCCGACCTTATCGATTCCAGATCTGATCTTGCTTCTTCCAAGCCTTTCTCGTTTCTAGGGTTCTCAGAAACCCTAGCCTATTCGAGGTTCTTTTTTTGTTTATATATTTAGATCTATGCTAGATCTATGGTATATTTGATATTTCAAATGTTTTCCCCAAATTTCCTTTTCAAAAATCCTTTGATTACAAATTGGGGTTTCTGAGTCTGTTTGTTAATTTTTTGTTCGATTCAGCTGCTTATCATCTCTAGGTTTAATTGATGTTGAAAACCCTAATTCTTTGGATTTTTTTGAGTTTTTGAGTCTATCTATTAGTATTTGTTTGATTTACTGATTAGTGTCGAAAAACCAAATTTTTGGGGTTTATTTGAGATTCTGAAACTGTTTTTTTCTTTCACTTGTTTATCGCCTCTAAACTCGACTGATTTCGAAAACCCTAGTTCTTTTGGGTCCATTCGAGTTCCTGAGGTTGTTTGTGCAACTCGTCTATTTGAAATTTCTCAAACCGCTTCCTTTAATTTTAGCATCTCTTTTCTTTATGTGATTCATTTTGTTATGAGTTCTTACTATCTCTCAAACTCGACTATGTTTTCAGAAAGGTTTTCACTTGACTTTTTGCATGCTTCTGATCTTTTTTTCGATTACTAAGCCAATGAAATTTGACCTACATGACTATCATGCTATGAATGCTTGTTGTTTATTAATTCTATGCTATTACTGTATGTTGTTTCCTCTTGCCATAGCTTGGCCTCACATGCCTATTACTTGTGCACTTCATTTATATACTAAGTCCCTTCTGTGATTGATTTTCAAACTCGTGACTGATTTTCAAAACTTTTCCTTGTGAAATTCTGATTTTACTCACCTATTAAGGGTTAACTGATTCCTTTCCTTATTTTTCTTTGTTGAATCCTTTCCCAAAATTAAGTATACTTTGTACTTATACTTAAATATTTACTCTATACTTTTACTATCCCTTATATGGTCAGAAATCAATCTTTCTCAAATTGATTTCTTTCCTTAATTAATCCTGTTAGTATTTGTTTGAGCAGTAATCCCTTGATTAGAGGGAAATACTTGTGTTAATTGATTTTGACTGTGATTATTTCCATGTTTGTTTTAAGACATTACTTGTTACCCTATTCTCTACTCGTTTTCAAAACTATAAATACATGTACCTCTTCTCTTTCAAAAAAAGAGAAAAAAAGGAGTTCTAACACACAGAACAAGTCATTACTCATCTCTCAAATACACTCAGATTTTCTTAAAAGTATTCGAGTTCTCTGAACTCATAAGCTTAAGGTTCTCTTCTCTGATGTTGGTTTGGCTGAAAGAATCTTGCTTCCTCTCTGCTTACTTTTCGGCAATTGGTATGTCTCTCTTTGTTTAATTTCTGCCTCTCCACTACATGTTTATTCTTCAGCCTTTCCTTTGTTTGTCTTACTGTCTCTATGCTGTAATTCTCTGCAAGTTTACTTACTTCCTTATCTCTGTGCTTACATGAATCCCTATCCCTAGTCCTTTGTATGTTGAGTTATGGTTCAGAAAACATGACAACACTTGACATTATTGTTCATGTATATGGACTGGACTCCCTGAGTCCTAAACTCTTTCAATTCCCATTCCCTTCCCATTTATATGTATTCTGAGCTTGAGACCTTGGTTTGGCAGTGTCCTAATCACTGTCCAGACCATGGTCTGACCTTCAATAGGTCTTTTCTTTTATTTGTTGGCTGAACATGTTTAGTCAGGGGTGTGCCAGCCTACCTTATGGTTAGGCATGACCACCAGCCTACTTTGGCACCACCTACCCCTCTCTATTGAATTGGCACTCACTCTTAGAACTTAGGTTCTGCCCCCCTCTTGTGAGCCTTGCCTTGTGATCTATGAGCTCCCTCTAAACTTGGACACCTGAGGGCTGACTCTCCTGCACTGCACTATAACTCATTCTGATTAATATCTTGGGTGCAAGCACTGCCCGGAGTTCCTAAAACTCCTTGGCTCTCTGAAACACCCTAGATAAGAGAAGGCGTTGGAAATCTTGATCTCGGAAGTGGTTCAATCTTATATTGCTAGACACTAAGTCTGAATTAGGCTGCTCGGATGTAGCTGATAATTTCTGATTTTTTTTAATTTTTGTTTATTTTACTAGTCTGTAATAATTTGTACAAACTCATGGGGATTTACTGAAAAAGGGAGGGGGGGAGGTTAATTTTATGCACAAAGGGCATAAAACATGCCTATAGGATTTAATTTCTAATCTGTGCAACTTCACACGTAGGAAGCATGCCTATAGGATTTAACTTCTTAATTCTGCAACTATGCATATAGATACCATGCTTGTAAAGGTTTACATTTCTGTACATAATGATACCATTAGTCAAACTGTAGGCTTAACAACAAAGTTGCATATAGATACCATGTTTGTAAGACTCCTGTTAAAAAGTGTTAAAATTAGTTAACACATAGAAAGCATGCCTATAGGAACTTCGGATCTGAGCCGTTTCATTCGTTCAAAACAGCATCAACTGTTGAAATTAGTATTTACTTTGGTAAAACTGGCAGTTCTGCAATTTTTTTGAACCTCGTAAGTTGATAAACCTTTTTCCAAACAAACCGGCATTTTCTGAAAACTCACACTTTCTGATAAGATTCGTAAAACTTTTTTTTTCAATTAGTCTGCATGTCCTTTGAAGTTTATTTCTTTTCTGTTAAACCTTTTTCAAAGTAGTACATTCTTTTCTGAAACTTATTTCACTCTGATAAAAACTGGCAACCCTTTATAATCAATTTGCTTTTCGAAATCACTAGTCCTATTCAGCATAGATAAAAGTGGGTTAATTAATCAAGTGGATCTGCCTTTGACAATTACATTCGAGCGAACCTAATGCGGACTTCCTGTCTAAAAATATGTGTTAAACCAGTCCGCTTATCGCTTTATTTTTCTTAAAAAGACTAAACCAGTACGTGCAAGACATGCTAACCTTTATGGCTTTATCTGATTTAAGGAGGCTTACTTGAGCCCTATTTGCTTATTTGCTTTCCCCTTTACTTGCATTATGTGTTTTGATTGACGCCTTAATATTTTGTCCTTTGAAAAATCACAAAAGCCCCAAATCCCTTTCCCTTTAGGATTAGTAGTCCCAAACGCCTCCGGGGCTGATAGGATCGGGATGGGTACTAGAATGCAATAAGTAATGAGACATTCTGTGCTTTAATACCTTAACAGGATGGGAAGGGTAGAATATGGATATGATGACCGGTGCGCTTATATCACTTGCGACCCCTTTTTTGAGGAGTGATTGCTGGATATTGCATTGATGTGATCCATATTATTTGCAAACCTAGGACCCCTTTCCCCTTTTTATTTGTTCTTTTTTTTTTAAGTTTTCCTTCAAACCAACTTCCTGTATTTTCTACTCCTTTTCTTTTTAAAACTCTTACACTTGTTTGCAATAATATGTGAAAACCCTCTTCTTTATTTTCTACTTGTCTTGTTCATTGCTTAAAATTACAATTGTAGTATGGTCGGGAACCACACTAGTGGATCTTGAGGGGTGCCTAACACCTTCCCCTTGAGATAATTTTTAGCCCTTACCCAAACTCTGGTTCTTCATCTCAATTCTTCCTTAAAAGTGTCCTAATGCACTATAATCATTAGGTAGCGACTCTTCAAACTCAAAAACCCAATTATTACAAGGGAATAGAGTTGTTCTCCCGAATGTCGTATACCCGATTCCGAACTCCGTTTGGAAAAAAGGGGGCGTCGACAGCATGGTGACTCTGCTGGGGAATTCTTTAGGCTTTTACTGTTGCATGTTGCTTGTGACTTTATTATCTCATTAATTGCTTTTATTTATTGCCTTTTATTCTTCCACTGCGAAACTGACTTGGCTCTTCATGTTTTTTCCTTCCTTTAACTATTTTCCTCTACTGCTTTATTTCAATACTGATGGAATTACGAGCAATTATTGTAAACATTTATCTTATGAACGAGGAAATACATGTCAATTTGTTTCATTCTTGTAAATAGCATATTCAACATCATATTCCACTCATGCCAAACAAATACCATAGCAACGCTTATAATAAGTGGTTGCGCCCTTCCAATATTTTCAGCCTTTGAATTTGGCAAAGGCATATCTGCGGTAAAACCAATCGATCAGCGGTGCAGTCGACGGTTCCGTGCCTTTCCTCTCTTGAGTTGTCTGCTCAAGGGTACTTGTCTAATACCCCAATGGAAACCTTACTCCGTTTAAACTGTACATGCATCATGGTCAAACCGAGCCGAGTCAGTTATGTTGTCCACATAATGACTCATTAGGATAGCCTTGTCCAAAGTCCACCGGGTTTCCTTGAAACCCAAAGGGACACCTCCATGTTCTGTGCATTTATTTGGAGAACTAAATGCTTGCTATGCTAATTATTGGTTTAAATAGTCGAGTCCGATGGGGTAAGGACCTAACGCTTTGTTTTGCAGAAAATGAGGTACGAAGTCCCCAGATTTGGCATGGTAACCAACATTCATCCAAGGCTGCTAAATTAGTGGAAAGGCCTCCACTCTAGTGATCAGACGCTCGTCCGCAAATACTTAGGGAATTTGCCTTCTCTTCTAGAAATCCATCCTGACAACAAAATCATAGAGGCTGCGATACTGTTCTGGGATAGTGACAGGTCCGTGTTCCGCTTCGGTAACCTTGAAATGACTCCTTTGCTCGAAGAAATAAGAGGTTTAGCTGGTATTCCTTGGGAGACTCCGGGTTTGCTTATGCCAGAGAATTGCAAGGGTAGGGGTTTCCTCAAGATGATGGGACTGCAGAAAAATCCAGATTTAACTTGTCTGAAAGACTCTTACATCCCATTCGACTATCTGTATGATAGGTATGGCCATAGCAAGTCATACCGCTCCTACTCAGATGAAGTCGCCCTCACCTCATTGGTGCATATCCACAGAAGGGTCTTCGTTTTTATGTTCTGCTTTTTGGGAATGATAGTGTTCCCTATGAAGAAGGCTGGGATCCACACCAGACTGGCCATGGTAACCAAGACTCTGATGGAAGGCATTGGCAGGCAGACTTTCACTATAGCGCCCATGATCGTTGCTGAGATATACCGAGCCCTGGACAACTGTCAGCAAAAGGCCAATCATTTTGAGGGTTGCAACTTATTACTTCAGCTCTGTCTCATGGAGCACCTCCAGAAAGGAGAATACCGGCAAGAGATCCTACGCAGAGACTGGGATGATCACATTGCCTTCCACCAGCCAAGGCGTATGAATTATATGCCTATCATGTTCGCTCAGCCAGAGGACGCTGGAGGATGGGTAGAGTTATTTGATAATCTGAAAGAAGACTAGGTACAGTGGATGGTCGAGTGGTTCCTTACGGAAGAATTCATTGTTCGATCCCGAGACGCACCATTTCTCATACTAATTGGCCTAAGAGGAACTTATCCCTATGTTCCCCTCCGAGCCCTGAGGCAGGCTGGAAGAAAGCAAATCATACCAAGGGTCGACAAAATGAGTCACTTCAGGGCTAACTTCCAGGACGATGATAGCCCTCACAAGTGCTAAGCTCAGCACATGTGGCATTGCAAACTCGTTTTGGGGAAAGAATCTATTAAGCCAGACAGGTATCACGCCAATTGTGTGACACACTACTCAGGTTCGTTGTAAGATAATCACAACGGTTTGGGTCAGCCCGGGTTCATTCGAGGACACAGAATTATCGACGAGCACGCTGAAGCACGGGTTAAGTATAATCAACTGCGTAAGAGAATTCGAGAGTGTGAAAGTGATCACCGGGAAATACAAGAAGTCCATCAGAAGTTGATCGAGGAGTGGAAAGGTATGGCTGTCAGCGCCAACAAGCGACTAGGGTATTTGGAGCGGGGTCTAGTGGAGCTGGAAGGAAAGTTCATCAAGAGGATTGAAGACTGTCAAAACACTAAAGGGAATGCAGGCGGACATTTGGCCCAAGCTTATTTGCTGCTAGGACTACGCGAGCTGGTGAAGCTGTTCAAGGGATACAAAGATGCCGAATCTGGGGAAGGTCCTTCCGGACCAAGTAGTTAGGAGTATTTTTATTTTACTTTAATGATGTTATAAGGCCAATGGCCACTAGTGACATTTTACCCTTGTTATTTAGCGTCATTTTTGATTTGTCTTATTTTTATCAATAAAATGAGGCATTTAGCATCGTAAGTTCTCCAAAACTATTTGTCGCTAGGCCTACCTCGGGCACAACGAGGCACCCAAATTAGGATGCGATTTATATTCTTGCACAATGTGTTTAAATATCATAATATTTTCTTCTCATAACCCGCACTAACTTATTACCTTTTGTTTTTCTTTTGTTTTTTTTTAATTCCCCTTTCTATTGGTTAGTTCATGCATTCTGGCACCATCATCATACCTCACAAAATCCAAGGGCCCTCCGCCTCCTCCTCCTCCGAGTCCTATCCGGAACAAGAACAAAGGTAGGATGGGAGATTCAAGCGCCAGAAAGGAAATTGAAAGAACTGAGATTCCTCAGGGTACCCCGGTTGCTAAGGAAACTGCTGCCCAACTTGAGAAGAAATTATTAAAGTTCCAAGAAGAACTGGATCAGGTTCAGAACTTGGCAAATTTATCATTCTCTGTCATCGCTCGTGATGTCAACTTTTCCAACACCTAAAATCCCGCACCTCCACAGAACACCCCACAACCACAGATACAACCCCCTCATGCTCAACACTGCAACACATGCCACACTCTAAACAATACCCCACTACTCATTCATGAACCACTAAACACCACAAACGACCACCTCCACAACACTTCCATCTACGGGGATACTGTACCCCTACACTCAACCAATATCAAACGCACCTGAGTCTGATAACAAAGACTCTCTTATCAGGAACTTGGTAGCAAAACTCAAGAAGTTGACCAGCCGAGTCCAGGGCGTAGAAGGAAACAAAGGTATCGAGGGGCTGAATTATGAGGACCGCTACATTCAGCCAGATGTTGAACTTCCGGAGGGGTACAAACCTCCCAAGTTCAAAATGTTTGATGGCACGGGAGATCCCAGAGTCCACTTGAGGACATATTGCGATAAGCTGGTCGGAGTTGGAAGGGATGAGAAGATCCGTATGAAGATCTTTATGAGAAGTCTGAAGGGGGATACTTTATCCTGGTACATCAGCCAGGACCCCAAGAAATGGACAAGTTGGGTAGGTATGGCATCAGACTTCATAGATAGGTTCCGATTCAATATAGAGAATGCACCAGATGTATTCTACGTCCAGAATTTGAAGAAGAAACCTACCGAAACATTCCGCGAGTATGCTACTCTTTGGAGATCAGAGGCCGCTAAGGTCAGGCCGGCTTTAGAAGAGGAACAGATGAGCAGATTCTTCATCCAGGCTCATGATCCACAATATTATGAGAGGTTGATGCTGATCGAGGGTCAGAAATTCTCCGATATCATCAAACTGGGAGAAAGAATTGAGGAAGGCATTGAGAATGGTGTGGTTACTAATCTAAAAGCATTGCAGGCCACCAACAAGGCTTTATAGTCTTGTGTCACGCCCAAGAAGAAGGATGTGAGTGCCGTGATGGTCACACAGGGATCCAAATCACCACTAAAATACCACACTTACTCGTCACCTCCACTTACATACCAGCCTATCCCGAATTACCAAGAACCTGCACCCTCTTACCAAAATCCACCTCCTGTTTACCAATTATCTCCACCTCCCACATATCAACCCTCTTCACCCAGATACTCTCAACCTGCACCTATCTACCAAGCTTATAATGCTCAACCCTAACACTATAAATCACCTCCCACTCGCCAAAATTTTCCTAGACCTAGGCTAAATTTTGACCGCAGACCTCCCACACAATACACAGCCATCGCCGAACAAGTTGACCAGCTGTACGAGAGACTTAACGCTGCTGGTTACGTCACCCCTATCCATGCCATAACTCCATAAAATCCTTCCCAATGGGTCAACCCTAATAAGACCTGTGCGTACCACTCCGGCATAAAGGGACAAATCGTTGACGAACGTCGCTCATTGAAGGACAAGATTCAAACCCTGATCGATAATAAGATCGTTGTAGCAAATGATCCTGCTATTAATGTTCACAACAACCCTCTGCCTGACCACAAGGGCAGAGACATTCGCATGATCGAGATCGAAGATGACTGGGACCCCAAAGGGTCGATAGGGTTGGTTGCTGAGGGTGATGAGCCAAAGACACCATCGATCACACTTAACCCAATTGTTGTGCAGAATTAGCCCTCCAGGGATGATGAAGTAAACATGTCTATACCTCTCGAATTTGAGGCACCTTCTTCTGCAAAGGCGCCCTGACCAATTGAGGTTGAGTTTGGAGTTCCAAAGGCACCTGCAGCCTTTGAAGTTGCTGTGTTACCACCAAGGGTTCCTATTCCTGTAGCAATGTCAGACATAATACCGTTCCACTCAAATGCCCTACCATGGGATTACACGGCCGAAGCTAGGAGGAGAGGTAAGACCAAGGTAGGAGAAGCAATTGTTGCGCATTGTATGACCAGAACAGGGATGGTTTACACCCCAGAACACCTAGCTAAGTCCAGTAAGCAAGCCTCTGTACGGCCTATTGAAACTGGGCCCGATGATCTTTCGAGGAAAATACAAGCTAAGGAGTACTCGGTCGTTGAGCAATTGAACAAAACACCAGCGCAGATCTCCATCCTAGCTCTTCTACAGAGCTCTGAAGCACACAAAAATACCTTGATGAAGATACTGAGCGAAGCTTATGTGCCCAGCAACATAACTGGAGGCGAAATAGCAAATATAGTAGGGAAAGTACTGGAGAGCCACAAAATCACCTTCCACGAAGATGAGCTACCACCGGAAGGACTGAGCCACAACAAGGCACTGCACATCATCGTGCAATGCGAGGTTTATTTCATCACTAGAGTCTTTATCGACGGAGGATCCAGCCTCAACATATGTCCGCTGATAACTCTCAGAACCTTGGGAAAGAGCCTGCACGAGATCAAAGATGGGGCCATCAATGTCAAAGCCTTCGATGGGTCCCAAAGGTCTACTATTGGAGAAATCACCCTATGCTTGCAAATGGGACCAACGTTGTTCGATGTTGACTTTCAAGTGATAGATGTCCCAGCATCATACAACTTGTTGTTGGGATGACTATGGATCCACACCGCTGGAGCTGTAGCATTGACCCTGCATCAGGTAGTGAAGTTCGAATGGAATCACCAAGAGGTGATTATTCATGGCGATGGTAGCAAACCCATATATAGTTGTCAGACCATCCCAATGATTGGAGGCAGAAGGAGAATACGCGGAGAAACATACCACCACATTGAAAGGGTCAATGCTGTAGACAAGGATAAATAGTGGGATAACAAGATTGAAAGTATCCTGAATTGGTATGGGTACAAACCTGGAAAGTGACTCGGTAAAAACCTCTAGGGAATGACCTAACCCATTAATCTGAAGAAACACAGTACTACATTTTGTTTGAGGTATGAATACACTTGGAAGGAGTTTGATGACTGGTCGCCACCATGGAGCGGCCCCTACTATCCACTGGAGCATCTGATACCTCGCCTGGAGCAGACTTTCCAACCGGTAGATACTATATATGGGTCAGAGGAAGATGAAGCATTAGTAGCCATGAAGAATAGTGGAGGATGATGATATGGACTACTGTGTTCTTTTCGAGGAGGAAGGGGAGGAAGGCCCTTCCATACAAGTTGTGAACCGAGGAGAATGCCTCAGCAATTGGTCAATTAGAACCACCAGGGCTTGGAAATCTTTGGGGTAGCAAGGCTAAACAAAAGCACCATGCATCTCATTTTACTTTTTACTAGCTGATTTTCTTTCCGCATTGTCTTTAATTTTGAAAAGAGCTCCGATGTTCCAAATAATTATGAATTTAATCAAAGCATTTCAGTTTATCATATATCTCGCTCTTATTATTTTCTCTATCATTTACTTTATTTACACAGCATTACTATTACTTACTTTGACGATGAACCAATGATTGTGACTTACAACGAAACAACGTAAAAAATGGATATAGACTCAGAAAAGGATGATATACCAGAAGAGGTCATCAGAGAGGTTGATAATTATGAGAATAGGCCTAAATCTAACTTGGACGAAACTGAGGTCATTAATTTGGGAGATACAGAAAATGTCAAAGAAACGCGCATCAGTGTTCACCTGTCACCATCAGAAAAGGAAGAATACACGGAGTTTTTAAAGGAATATGAGGACATATTCTCCTGGTCGTATGATGACATGACTGGTCTCAGTACGTCCATTGTAGCTCACAAACTGCCAATAGATCCAACCTGTCCGCCGGTAAAGCAGAAGCTCGAAAATTCAAACCCGACATGAGTTTGAAAATAAAAGAAGAGGTTACCAAGAAAGTCAAAGACAAGGTTCTTAGGGTAGTAGATTATCCAACATGGTTAGCCAACATCGTGCCAGTACCAAAGAAGGATAGGAAAGTTAGAGTTTGTATCGACTACCGGGATCTTAACCGGGCCAGCACCAAAGACGACTTCCCCTTGCCGAACATACACATTCTTATCGACAACTGCGCCAAGCATGAGTTGTATTTTTTTGTTGATTGTTTCGCCGGATATCATCAGATATGGATGGATGAGGAAGATGCAGAGAAAAAGGCTTTCATCACGCCGTGGGGAATCTATTGTTACAAAATGATGCTGTTTGGGTTGAAGAATGCTGGCGCCACCTATATGAGAGCCATGACTACTATCTTTCACGACATGATACACAAGGAGATCGAGGTATATGTGGAAGACGTCATCATCAAATCCAAGAATGCCACTGATCATATGGAAGATCTGAGAAAGTTCTTCAACAGACTGAGGAGGTACAATCTGAAACTGAATCCCACCAAGTGTGATCACCCTGATGATCCAGCATCTAGATACAAATTTCATTGATCCAATCCTGGTAATGATTTGTGATCACCCAGCTTATTGTGCTCACGTTGTGGAAGAAGCAGACGGAAAACCATGGTTCCATGACATCAAGGAGTACTTGACAATAGGAGAATTTCCAGAACTTGCCAATGCTACTCAGAAGCGCACACTTCGGAGGTTATCCGACAACTGCTTTCACAGTGGAGGAATCATGTACAGGAGGACTCCTGATTTGGCTTTACTAAGGTGTGTCGAAGCAAAAGAAGCATCCAAGCTATTGGACGAAGTGCATGCGGGGACTTGCGGCCCGTACATGAATGGTTTTGTTTTAGCGAAGAAGATACTCCGAGCATGGTACTTTTGGATGACTATGGAAGCAGACTGTATCAAGTATGTTCGCAAATGCCATCGCTGTCAAATACACACAAATGTGATAAAAGTACCTCCAAACGAGCTTACTGCAACAAGCTCACCATGGTCATTCGCCGCTTGGGGAATGGATGTTATTGGACCTGTCGAGCACGCTGCATCAAATGGGCACAGGTTCATTCTAGTGACATTTGATTATTTTACCAAATGGGCTGAAGCAGCATCATACAGGGCAGTGACTAAGAAAGTTGTGGCAGATTTCGTCCGTGACCGTATTGTTTGCCGATTCGAAATTCCGAAATCAATCATCACGATAATGGTTCCAATCTCAACAACGACTTGATGAAAGAAATACGTAAAACATTCAAGATCAAACACAAGAACTCTACAGCCTACAGGCCTCAGATGAATGGAGCTGTAGAAGAAGCCAATAAGAATATCAAGAAGATACTAAGGAAGATGATCAAGAGGCACAAACAATGGCATTTTATCATTCGCTTTACTGGGATACCGTACCACATTCCGCACATCAACTGGGGCAACTCCGTACATGCTGGCTTATGGTACAGAGGCGGTCATCCCCGCTGAGGTAGAAATTCCCTCCTTAAGGATCATACAAGAAGTACAGTTGGAAGAAAGTTGTGGCAGATTTCGTCCGTGACCGTATTGTTTGCCGATTCGGAATTCCGAAATCAATCATCACTGATAATGGTTCCAATCTCAATAGTGTCACGATCCAAACCCCGCTCCGGTCATGATGGCGCCTCTCGTGAAGACAAGCCCAGCCAAACCATTTCAGAACACCACTTTTAAGGAGTTAATTAGTTAAATAACAGTTCGAATATGATTTAAGGATATTAATTAGCATAATTACAACCCAACACAGCCCGGCCGGGGTGGCACAAGTCACGAGCATCTATAAGAATGAAATTCCCACTTTACAGTCAAGAAATACACTGAACAAGAATAATAAATAACATAGAAAGACAGTGGTGCTGCGAACGCTGGCAGCCACCTCGCTAAAACCTCTTCACCTCTGCCTCCACGCAGCCAATACCCGCTACCGGTTGAATAAATACCTACAACTGCATGCGAGGTGCAGGGAGTAAAGTGAGTACTCCAACTCAGTGAGTAATAAAGGTAAATAATAACTGCGCAGCAAGAAATCACGCAAAGCAACCAACATGCTATATAGAAGTCGGGTACATTTTTCTCAAAAAACAATGTAATCTATGAAATCTTTAGAAATACCTTGGCTCAGTTCAAATGTCTTTTGAAAATGATCTTTTCAATATTTACAAAAATGATTTCAAAATAGTTAGTGCTGATAAGCACAGAAAAGTCTGCCCCTCGGGCACAAATACCATAGTATAACAGGTAAAAGACAAATAAATATGCAAGATGAGCACATAAAAGTCCCCCATTGGGCAATCCCTCAAAAACAGTACCAGCCCCTCGGGCTCACTCTCAACAACAATCTCATAATAGTATCACATAGTAGCCGCTGCGGCGTGCAGCCCGATCTATAGCTTGATGCGGCGTACAGCCCGATCCATATGGGTATCCGCGCTCACTGTAGGGGTGCAGACTACGGAGGGGCTCCTACAGCCCAAGCGCTATATCACTGCGGCGTGCAGTCCGATCTAATATATACATAATGTTGCGGCGTACAGCCCGATCCATATAATATACTGTTGCGGCGTGCAACAATATCCATATATAATCCTCACATCTAGGACCTCGGCCTCACGTCACTCAGTATATCCTCACATCTGGCCCTCGGACACACTCAGTCAGAATATCATCACAAGCCCCTCGGGCATTAGTAAAACAGTAGTCCTCAGTCCAAATTATCATTTAAAATATCATTTAAGACTCAAATCTGAGTAAAAGTGGCCGAGTTGTAAAATAGTGAAGAAACAATATGACTGAGTTCAGGTAATAAGTCAAAACAGTGAGGAAATAATGAAAATAATCCTCAATGGGTTCAAATAATTGGCACGAAGCCCAAATATGGCAATCAGCCCAAATCATGATAATAACAAATAGGTTCCAGTCAAATACGCGGTAAAAATCATCAATCGGGATGGACCAAGTCACAATCCCCAATGGTGCTCTACCCCATGCTCGCTATCCGGCGTGTAAGTCACCTCAATATAGCACTATGGTGTGCAAATCTGGGGTTTCAAACCCTCAGGATATCATTTACAATCATTACTCACCTAGAACCGGTGAAATCTCTATCTCGCGATGCCCTTACCCATCTAATCGGCCTCCACACGCATCGAATCTATCCAAAATCTGAGCGAATACATCAAAATAGGCTAAGGGAACATAACCCAATCGAAAAAAATTGAAAAACATCAAAAATCACAAAATTGCATAACCCGAGCCACGGGTCCACTTCTCAAAAAATTAGAAAATTAACATCACTGAATCTTTATCTAGCTACGAGTTCATACATACCAAGAACTCTCAAATCCGAGCTCAAATGACCCATCAAATCCCAATTTGAAATATAAAAAACTCAAGCCCTAGTTCATCATTTTTAGGCTTAATTTCCATGAATTTCTAGGTAAATTTCACATAATAATCGTGTTTCAAGGTCATATAACTCACCTCCAATCAATCCCAGTAGAAATCACCTTCAATTCCCGTCCAATAGCTCTTAAGGTTGTTCAAAAATGGTGGAAAATATCCCAAGCTCAGGGAAGAAATGTTATTTAAAAACCCTTCTGCCCAGGCCTTTTTCTGCTTCTGCAGCCAAGATACCGCATATGTGGTTACCGCTTATGCGCCAGTTCCTTCGCTTCTGCGGAGTCTTCAAAATTCCTCAGGACCGCTTCTGCGGTCATTTTCCGCTCTTGCGGACACCGCATCTGCGGTAATATGCCCACTTCTGCAAAATTTCTCCAATTGGTCTAGTCCGCACCTACGAACCCTACTTCGCATCTGCTGTCCCTTTTCCGCAGATGCGGAAATACCAGATACCAGCTGACCTTCAACATGCAAAAATTCCAATACTCTCCATTTAACCATCCGATCTCACCCCGAGGCCCCCGGGACCTTGACCAAAAATGCAAACATGATCCAATACCTTATTCAAACTTGATCCAATCATCAAAACAGCACGATTAACACTAAAACCATCAAATTACATCAAATCCAAGCCTAAGTTCTTTAAATTCTTCCGAAACTCGCGTTCGATCAAAAACCCAACCAAATCACCTCCGAATCACCTGAAATTTTGCACACATATCCAAAATAACCTAACGAAGCTACAACAACTCTCGGAATCCCATATCGACCTTCGGATTAAAATCTTACCTATCAACCGGAATTCGCCAAAATACTAACTTCGCCAATTCAAGCCTAATTCTACTCCGGACCTCCAAAATCAATTCCGATCACACTCCTAAGTCAGAAATCATCCCCCTAAGCTAACCGAATCACCGGAAATTGCATCCAAACCCTCTAACTCAATAGTCAATATCCGAATGACTTTTCCAAAACAAGCCTTCCTTAAAGAGACTAAGTGTCTCATTTTCTACAAAAACCAATCCAAATCAACTCTAACACACTAAATACTGATAATGAAACACGAAGAAGCATAAGAATGGGGTAAACAGGGCGGTAACTCGTGAGACGACGGGTCGGGTCATCACATCCTCCCCAACTTAAACAAACGCTCATACTCGAGCGTACCCAAAGTTGTCCTAGAAGCCAACCAATAGCTGAATGACCTTACCAAGCATATACCCGGGGATTCCACGTCACCCTATCTCGTGTAGGTCCGCTAACATAACATAGCTGAAATTTCATAATCCATCTAGTCCATAAACTATAGAACCACATTGCACTTTCCGAAATCACACACAGGATCAGAACCTCACATCTATACTAAGAATAAGCCCGAACCAGCTGTAATAACCCATACCTGCAACCTCAGGTGCAATCATATGATATACTACATAACCCAAATACTCAAAACGATAACTTCTATCCATAGCAGTTGCCCACAACACCCGAATACTGGTAGGAAACCTCTTATCAACTGAGGTCTTATTCCATCACTTTTATATGCTGCTAACGATAAATGAAACACGCAATAAACCGTAACCATTCCTCAGATCACCCATTCACGAAGCCACTTCCCCTTTTGACTAATACATCAACAGGTTTCGAGCCGAACCTCGATATTATCCTCCCAACAAGCTGAAATCAAATCCGTTCGTATTCATTAATAACCCAACGATCACCTCGAATCCAACACACCACTCTGGTGATATGACACCTCAATACAGGCCTAAGCCACAACTTGCATAATACGCGCACCAATAAGAAACGGTCTGAACATACTCAAACCATGAAATATGACTCAAACGAAAGAGTTGTACCTCAAGCTCAACAGTACCATTACAACACAAGGCTGAGACTCTGCCTGACATCAAAGAAATAGAACACCTGAATCTACCCCGAAAGGTCATATCTCCACGTGGCCTCGCTACAATGCACGATCCTATCAAAACACTGTTACACATGAAACACCTCAAGTCACTATGCCCAAAATCGACAACCACGCACTATTTGATGTCTCAAACAACGCAATTCATTACAGCCATAGTGAAACAAATAACATACGACACGCAACCCGATAGGTCATAACCAATACTCCATTTATCGAGCAACACCCAATTACTCTTCCCGCTCGACTTTCACTATGAATCCCCAATAGAACCGCATCACATGTGACCATAAACAACAAATCATAACGCCTCATAGCACCAAAAAGAAACTCATAGATCTCCCCAGATCACTAACAAGTTCAATAACGATCGAATCAACCTATCCCTCAAAAATACAATTAGGGGCCAACCAAGCCAGCTCAATCTAAATACGTAGCCACATCGGCCTGCCAATGAACTCATTACCAAGGAAGCCTGAAGATGCTCCTTCCACTACTATAACTCCTGCCGGAGTCGTACGATACGGTGCCCAACACCAAATCAATACCGAAATCCACAACCTCGCCTGACGACATGCCCGGCCATAAGAAATGCATTCGAAAAGTCCCTCAACACTGGAACTGAATCAATGGTAGAAACCTATGCACTGACATCCATCACGAAGGCCCATTTAAGAAAAGCAATCCTTCCCAGTCGTCCGCTAGGTCTTTGGAATATAAACCACTATGCTATAACATAATCCGACGCACCTCGCCACTCCATCCATGGCACTTTCCGTCATATCCCATAGCGTAATAGTCTAGAATAACCCATCACTGAGGCAGCCAGTCTACACCCCAACATCATATCCAAAATCTAACATACCAAGCAAAGAAAGATCCACTCGGGCCTCCAAATCCCAATAACTGCTAAATGGTGCCGATACTGTAAGGCCCCGTAAAATTTTGTGCTCAAGACCTAGTAGCTCGTAGTACGGGTTCGGACCCTTTTTACTGATTTTGTACTTAAAAATCAAGAATCAAAATTTTCCAGAAAATTGCCATTATGCGATCGAGAATGCGGTCGCAGATCAGGTATGCGGACCGTATTTCTGCCGCAGAGTTAACTAGTAAGTTAGTCAAAATTGATGTTGAAAATGCGGTCCATTATGCGATCGCATAATCCATATGCGGATCGCATAACCGTCGCATAAATTTCTCAAGGATTTGTGAAGGTCAATTTTGTGGTGCATTATGCGACCGCATAACAGAAATACGGACCGCATTTCTGTCGCAAACCCAGGCAGAGAAGTCAGATTTTAGGAGCACTTTTGCGGTCCATTATGCGGATTGCATTTCCACTCTGCGATCGCAGAGTGCGACCGCAGACCCGACTCGACTCCAGATTTTCTAGTTTTTCAACCCGATCTCTTCTTCAATAAAACACCCCAACCCTTCATTTTTACGCATTTTTCTGAATAAAACTAAAGGTAAGGGAGAGAGTGTTCTTGAGAGAGAAAGTCTCATCTTCATCAATTTGATTTTCCAACGTTGCCCAGGCCCAAAAATTCTTGAGTATTATCTTCATCTCCATTCTTGCAGGTAAGGTCCCCAACTCTTTTTCATTGATTTTCAGATTTTAATAAAAAGGGAGATTCTTATGCATTGATTCTTGGTAATAGGGGTCGAAACACTCATGCATGTCTATTAAAACCTAAAATCTAGTAAGAGTAATTAGGTGGGAGTAAAGAATTGTGTAAAGAAGGGTTGATAACCTAAATATGTTCGGGTAGTGATTGTGAACTTTGATTATAAGAAATATGTATTAATTTGTGTAGTAGATTGACATTGCCAGGCTTTTTGGTAAAGTTGAAAGTAGATATTAAAAGGGAATTCGGCTCCAGGTATGTATGGCTAACCTTGATCTTTGTAGAATCGCCTTGTGTGGTGTACAAATGTTTGGTATATGATATCTGCGTGGCTTATTCATGAAATTATTGTGATTGTGCTTGTGGTAATAATTGAGGAACAAATGATGAAAGAAAATCATAAATGATGCAACTGGAATAACTATGATAACTACATATATGGCTCATTGTGGGCAATTGTCGTTGTGATGTAAAACACATGTGAGGTGTTGGATATGACGGAAAATAATATTGATGGCTATGGAAATACGTTTAAATTGTCGATGTTATTTCTTAATATGTGTTGTTGTTGATCCTTGTGAATTGTTGATTATTGTTTTGTTGATTGGTGAATTGTGACTGTATGGTAGGAACGGGTTGTGCGCCGCAATACGAAGTTATAAGGTGCGGGTTATGGTGATAAGGATAAACGAGGTAATAAGGGTGGTGAGTGATCGAAATCACTATTGAAATAAACATTTGAGCAACTTGTGAAATCATTGGCGTGGAATTGTGGAAGGGGGAAACAGGAGAGATTGAAACTTGTTTGGCTTGATTTTCATTTCCTTGTGCATTCGATTGTTGTTTGTATTACTGTTACCTACATGTATATGGCTTAAGTTTACTTGGAGCAAGTTTGTTCATACATACCAGTACAATTCAAGTGTGCTGACGTCCCTTTTGCCGGGGGCGCTACATTCGTGTTATGATTGTAGGTGGATCCATAGCAGGTACTCTAGTCCACCGACCGTAGCTCTTCATCCCTTCCCGTCAGCTGAATTGGTGAGCCCCTTTCCTTTCTGGGCCCGGTGTGGCTCATGCCGCTTCTGTTTTGGGATCTATTTTGATATTTGTATAAGGTATAGCCGGAGCCTTATTACCGGCAAGTACGTTATCATCCTTTTTTTTCGTGTTTAGAGGCTCTGTAGACAGGAAATGTGGGTCATGAACTTATGTAATATGTATCTTACACGTTGGGCTATGTAAAGTGTAAACCACGCTAAGAATCATGTACCATATGTATGTTTTGTAATAAAAAAAAGGTGTTTTGATTGTAAATGGTTATTTCTCTTGGCTAATAAGTAATGAGAAAATACGGGGTAACACGTGGGGTAGGAGAGGCACTCAGGTCTGCTTGACTGGGGCTACCCGGTCGAGCGCCGGTCATGTCCCTCGGATTTAGGGCGTGACAAATACATACGATCCACAACCACTGCATAGCCTGAACACGAGAACTCCCGGTCTCCAACTCCATATAGCACACAAATCACCATACCTGATCCCAAATTCCGCCGTATGAGTACATATCATACCTCAAGTACCTAATCATTCCACGAAAGGTATTCTAAAATTCCCTTCTGCCATCAAGAAAACTCAGATAGCAGCAGTCGATCTAACAAGAAAGCGCTGCAATACTACCGAAGTATCATCAGTTTAATCACATTACCTTTTCCTGAGACGTATACTCTCGTCAAATCACTTCTAATTAGTAGTATCATTTCCTTGATTATCTGAGGCTACCCGTTGCCTAGGAGTTTTATGAACTTCCTTTCATAACTAAACTATAACCTAGCACACGCCAGTCTTGGTCCTTTACCACATGCCATATATAACATAACATCGAAAAATAACATGAAAACTTTTATCTCCCTTCCGAGCCATTGAAATCTACTCACTCAAGTAGTCAAGAACTTCCATTGATCCCATCTAGAAGAAAAATCATTGCACATTCCATGTCTCTCATGCCCATAGAAAATATACATCTCCAAACCGCGGTAGAAACCATCAAGAACTCTCCGATTTCCCTTTTCACAAATCAGGCCTGCCAGGACTGAATCCTTCTAAATCGACCAAGCTAAGCAAGCCACCAAACTCAAAGAGCATTGCTGAAAAATACTTGCAAGGGCTCATTACTTCGAACACATACAAGGAATTAATCATATCCTTACCATACCGATTCGGTCTACTATAAAGCTATTCCATCTATCTAATTTCCCTTCTGATTCATCGTCAACTTGATATTCCCTCTTGTTGTGGCACCACAATGCCTCAACCCGGGCTTACCACACGAGACTCAAGCACAAGACCACACTGTCTAAGACCCATAGGACACTGAAATACTCTCTCAAATGTTCCCAGAAATACCACATTCCAGAATACTTTACTCTGAAGACCTTCCTGCGAATCTAAATTCGTTACCTTTACTTCCCAGATACTGATACATAGAATCCCATAATTAACATAAAAATACCACAAGTCTTGACCTTTACCAATGAAAACACAATCTCTGACCACATGCACAACCTTAAGAAACCCGATTGTTCCCTGTATAATCTTGAACACATTAGAACCATTCTCGAAAGTCATTCACTTTTATTCAAACTGCAAATTACCTGACCTAACGAACAGAACCACTCGTGCCTTATTAGCACTCTGACACCGCAGGATATGACCCTATTCCAATATAAACAAACATCTTTTGCATCATGCACCGAGCATTCTTACCAACAACTACTTAAGACATCCCTTGATTCTTACACATCTACGAGGCACCATGTAACCTTTGTCAAAATTTTGCTTCACTCGTGCCATCCTCGGCTCAATTTCCTTAACCAGAACTGATTCGCCAGCATGCCTCAAACCGGAACCAACATAGCACATGACCGTACGATTAGCCAAACAATAGCAAACTCTCCAACTTGGCTCGAAGCCATATATCAAGACACACTCAACAACTCATAACATTTTTACTCTAATGATGCCACAATACCATGGTGAGATTAAACTCAAATCATTTACAAGTTTGTGAAAACAAAGATCATCTAGTACTGTAATCCTCTACAAATCTTGCATTCATCCCCACATCAATTGAGTCCACTCTCTTAAGCGACCCGGATTTTCAAATTTCAACACGTACCCTTCAATTACACATAAGATCTTCTAACATACACATAAGGACCATACCACTTAAGAACACTCCACAGGAGATAACCCACCTGCTTCACCTCAAATTAGTATTTCAGCATACCTTCCACCGTCACACACATTACACAGTCATTTAGTCTTCCTGGGTCTGAACTCATACCGCCACATGTAATGCACTTCACTCCCCAACTAGGAGACACGAAAATATTCTTCACGCGCCCATACTCGGGCTACACATCAAATCACAATAGGAAACGAACACTTAACAATTAATATATTATCCAACAGACTTCTTCGTCACTACCAAGTCATATAGATACATCTCGCAGTACTAACATACTCATCACATGGATATCCAACTGCCATTCCAGCTAATAGGGCCAATACCGAACATATAGGTTCAAAACACTTCCTCACACAATCAGCACCTCAGTGCTTAAGCCATAGGCAAGATCCGGCCTCAAGTCCTTCAGACTGGCCCAACATCAAACTCACAGAGATCACATCTCGCCCCTTGATCGGGGAATCACAAGCCATCAAGGCACATCTGATACTGAGCGCTCATGTGTTCTTACGAACGAGTGGAAGGAATTTCAAGAGTTTCTTTTCAAGTTGAATCAAGGATGCACGATAAGAATTCAAGAAGGTGAAGTTTCTTTTTTCCTAAAGGTTTTGCAGCCTCTCGAGGATAAATACAGACGTATCTGTACCGATCCGTGAGACTCTACTAAAACTGCTCATGACTCATGAAACCTAGTAACCTAGGCTCTGATACCAACTTGTCACGACCCAAACCCCGCTCCGGTCGTGATGGCGCCTCTCGTGAAGACAAGGCCAGCCAGACTATTTCAGAACACCACTTTTAAGCAGTTAATCAGTTAAATAATAGTTCGAATATGATTTAAGGATATTAATTAACGTAATTACAACCCATCACAGCCCGACCGGGGTGTCACAAGTCACGAGCATCTATAAGAATGAACTTCCCACTTTACAGTCTAGAAATACACTTAACAAGAATAATGAATAACATAGAAAGACAGTGGTATTACGAACGCTGGCAGTCACCTCGCTAAAACCTCTACAACTCTGCCTCTACGCAGCCAATACCCGCTACCGGGTGAATAAATACCTGCAACTGCATGCAAGGTGCAGGGAGTGAAGTGATTACTCTAACTCAGTGAGTAATAAAGGTAAATAATAACTGAGCAGCAAGAAATCACTCAAAGAAACCAACATGCTATATAGAAGTCGGGTACAATTTTCTGAGAGAACAGTGTAATCTTTAGAAATACCTTGGCTTAGTTCAAATATCTTTTGAAAATGATCTTTTCAATAGTTACGAAAACGATTTCAAAACAGTTAGTGCTAATAAGCACAGAAAAGTCCGCCTCTCGAGCACAAATACCATAGTATAATAGGTAAAATTCAAATAAATATGCAAGATGAGCACATAAAAGTCTGCCCCTCGGGAAATCCCTCAAAAACAGCACCAACCCCTCGGACTCATTCTCAACAACACTCTCAGAATAGTATCACATAGTAGCCGCTGCGGCGTGCAGCCCGATGCACATATCGCTGCGGCGTGCAGCCCGATCCATAGCTCACTGCGGCGTGCAACCCGATCCATATGGGTATCCGCGCTCACTGTGGGGGTGCAGACTCTGGAGGGGCTCCTACAGCCGAAGTGCTATATCACTGCGGCGTGCAGTTCGATCTAATATATACATATTGTTGCGGCGTGCAGCCCGATCCGTATAATATACTGCTGCAACGTGCAGCTCGATCCATCACTCAATGTCTCCTCACATCTGGCCCTCGGCCACACTTAGTCAAAATATCATCACAAGCCCCTTGGGCATTAGTAAAATAGTAGTCCTCTGCCCAAATTATCATTTAAGACTCAAATCTGAGTAAAAGTGGCTGAGTTGTAAAATAGTAGAGAACAATATGACTGAGTTCAAGTAATAAGTCAAAACGGTGAGGAAACAATGAAAATAATCCCCGAAGGGTTCAAATAATTGGCACGAAGCCCAAATATGGCAATCAGCCCAAATCATGATAATAACAAATAACTTCCAGTCAAATACGTGGTAAAAATCATCAATCGGGACGGAGCAAGTCGCAATTCCCAATGGTGCTCTACCCCACGCTCGCTATTCGGCGTATAAGTCACCTCAATATAGCACTATGGTGTGCAAATTCGGGGTTTCAAACCCTGAGGATATCATTTACAATCATTACTTACCTCGAACCGGTGAAATCTCTAGCTCGCGACGCCCTTGCCCATCAAATCGGCCTCCACACACATCGAATCTATCCAAAATCAGAGCGAATGCATCACAATAGGCTACGGGAACATAACCCAATCGAAAAGAATTGAAAAACATCAAAAAGCACGAAATTGCAAAACCCGAGCCCCGGGCCCACTTCTCGAAAAATTAGAAAATTAACATCACCTGATTCCTTATCTTGCCACGAGTTCATACATACTAAGAACTCTCAAATCCGAGCTCAAATGACCCATCAAATCCCAATTTGAAATATCAAAAACTCAAGCCCTAGTTCATCATTTTTAGGCTTAATTTCCATGAATGTCTAGGTAAATTTCACATAATAACCGTGTTTCAAGGTCATATAACTCACCTCCAATCAATCCCGGTCAAAATCACCTTCAATTCCCGTCTAATAGCTCTTAAGGTTGTTCAAAAATGGTGGAAAATATCCCATTCTCGCGGATGAAATGTTATTTAAAAACCCTTCTGCCCAGGCCTTTTTCTGCTTCTGCGACCCAGATACCGCATATGCGGTTACCTCTTATGCAGCAGTTCCTTCGCTTCTGCGGATTCTTCAAAATTCCTCAGGACCGCTTCTGCGGTCATTTTCCGCTCCTGTGGACACCGCATCTGTGGGAATATGTCCGTTTCTGTGAAATTCCTCCAATTGGTCCAGTCTGCACCTGTGACTCCTTCTTCGCATCTGCAGAACCGCATCTGCGGGCCCTTTTCCGCAGATGCCTAAATCTTAGATACCAGCTGACCTTTAACATTAAAAAATTCCAAAACTCTCCGTTTAACCATATGATCTCACCCGACGCCCCCGGGACCTCGACCAAAAACACAAACATGATCCAATACCTTATTCAAACTTGCTCCAATCATCAAAACACCACGATTAACACTAAAACCATCAAATTACATAAAACATCCAAGCCTAAGTTCTTCAAATTCTTCCGAAACTCGCATTCGATCAAAAACCCAACCAAATCATCTCCGAATCACCTGAAATTTTGCACACATATCCAAAATCACCTAACGAAGCTACATCAACTCTCGGAATCCTATTTATCTGTTTAGATATGTGCTAGATCTATGCTATATTTGATATTTCAAGTGTTTTCCCCAAATTTCCTTTTCAAAAATCCTTTGATTTCAAATTAGGGTTTCTGAGTCTGTTTGTTAATGTTTTGTTTGATTCAGCTGCTTATCATCTCTAGGTTTAATTGATGTTTAAAACCCTAATTCTTGGGATTTGCTTGAGTTTCTGATTCTATCTGTTAGTATTTGTTTGATTTACTGATTAGTGTTGAAAACCCTAATTTTTGGGGTTTATTTGAGATTCTGAAACTGTTTGTTTCTTTCACTTGTTTATCGCCTCTAAACTCGACTGATTTCGAAAACCCTAGTTCTTTGGGGTCCATTCGAGTTCCTGAGGTTGTTTGTCGTCTATTTGAAGTTTCTCAAACCGCTTCCTTTAACTTCATCATCTCTTTTCTTTATGTGATTCATTTTGTTCTGAGTTCCTGCTATCTGTCAAACTCGACTATGTTTTCAGAAAGGTTTTCACTTGACTTTTTGCATGCTTCTGATCTTTTTCTCTATTACCAAACCAATGAAATTTGACCTACGTGACTATCATGCTATGAATGCTTGCTGCGTATTAATTCTGTGCTATTACTGTATGATGTTTCCTCTTGCCATAGCTTGGCCTCACATGTCTATTACTTGTGCACTTCATTTATATACTGAGCCCCTTCTGTGATTGATTTTCAAACTCGTGACTAATTTTCAAAACTTTTCCTTGTGAAATTCTGATTTTACTCGCCTGTTAAGGGTTAACTGATTCCTTTCCCAAAATTAAGTATACTTTGTGCCTAGACTTAAATATTTACTCTATACTTTTACTATCCCTTATATGGTCAGAAATCAATCTTTCTCAAATTGATTTCTTTCCTTGATTAATCCTATTAGTATCCGTTTGAGCAATAATCCCTTGATTAGAGGGAAATACTTGTGTTAATTGATTTTGACTATGATTATTTCCATGTTTGTGTTAAGACCTTACTTGTTACCATATTCTCTACTCGTTTTCAAAACTATAAATACCTGTACCTCTTCTCTTTCAAAAAAAGAGGAAAAAAAGGAGTTCTAACACACGGAACAAGTCATTACTTCTTCTCTCAAATACACTCAGATTTTCTTAAAAGTATTCGAGTTCTCTGAACTCATAAGCTTAATGTTCTCTTCTCTGAACTCATAAGCTTAAGGTTCTCTTCTCTGATTGTGGTTTGGCTGAAAGAATCCTGCTTTCTCTTTGCTTACTTTTCTGCAATTGGTATGTCTCTCTTTGTTTAATTTCTGCCTCTCCACTACATGTTTATTCTTCAGCCTTTCCTTTGTTTGTCTTATTGTCTCTATGTTGTAATTCTCTGCAAGTTTACTTACTTCCTTATCTTTGTTCTTACATGAATCCCTATTGCTAGTCCTTTGTATGTTGAGTTATGGTTCAGAAAATATGACAACACTTGATATTGTTGTTCATGTATATGGACTGGACTCCTTGAGTCCTAAACTCTTTCAATTCCCATTTCCCTTCCACTTTATATGTATTCTGAGCTTGAGACCTTGGTCTGGCAGTGTCCTAATCACTGTCCAGACCATGGTCTGACCTTGAATAGGTTTGTGCTCTTATTTGTTAGCTGAACAGGCTTAGTTAGGGGTGTGCCAGCCTACCTTATGGTTAGGCATGACCACCAGCCTGCTCTGGCACCACCTACCCCTCTCTATTGCACTGGAACTCACTCTTAGAACTTAGGTTCTACCCCCTTTTTGTGAGCCTTGCCTTGGGATCCATGAGCTCCCTCTAAACTTGGACACCTGAGGGCTGTCTCTCCCGCATCTACTCTAAACCAGTACGTGCAAGACATGCTAAACTCTATGGCTTTATCTGATTTAAGGAGGCTTACTTAAGCCCTATTTGCTTATTTGCTTTCCTCTTTACTGGCATTATGTGTTTTGATTGACGCCTTAATATTTATCCTTTGAAAACTCCCAAAAATCCCCAAATCCCTTTCCCTTTAGGATTAGTAGTCCCAAACGCCTCCGGGACTGATAGGATCGGGACGGGTACTAGCATGCAATAAGTAATGAGACATTCTGCGCTTTAATACCTTAACGAGATAGGAAGGGTAGAATATGGATATGATGACCGGTGCTCTAATATCACGTGCGACCCCTTTTCTGATGAGTGATTGCTGGATATTACATTGATGTGATCCATATTATGTACAAACCTAGGACCCCTTTCCCCTTTTATTTGTTCTTTTTTTAAGTTTTCCTTCAAACCAACTTCCTATATTTTCTACTCCTTTTCTTTTTCAAACTCTTAGACTTGTTTGTAATACTATGTGAAAACCCTCTTCTTTATTTTCTACTTTTCTTCTTCATTTCTTAAAGTCACAATTGTAGCATGGCAGAGAACCACACTAGTGGATCTTGAGGGGTGCCTAACACCTTCCCCTTGAGATAATTTCGAGCCCTTACCCAAACTCTGGTTCGTCATCTCAATTCTTTCTTAAAAGTGTCCAAATGCACTATAATCATTAGGTGGCAACTCTTCAAACTCAAAAACCCAATTCTCGCAAGGGAATAGAGTTGTCCTCCCAAATGTCGTATACCCGATTCTGAACTCCGTTTGGAAAAAGGGGGTGTCGACAGCCCCAGACCGCAATTCTCTTTCAAAGCTGAAGAAGAAACCAATTGAAAGTTTTAGGTAATATGCCATTAAATGGAGAGAGAAATCGGCTAGAGTTAAGCCACCCATGGATGACCATGAGTTAATAATTGTCTTTCTTTAGGCTCAAGAGCTTGATTATTTTTTAAACAAGATGGCAGCAGTGGGAAAATCCTTATCGGAAGCAATCAAAATGGAAGAAATGGTTGATAATGGCCTTAAGACAGGTAGAATTATAAGTCAAGCAGTTCTCAAAGCCGTAACTCAGGCTGTCCAGATTGAATCTGATAATTTTAGTGACACAAATGAGAAGGATGAAGAAATCATGATGACATCAGGATCGAGAAGAGGTCCTAGGAGAGCATCTCTAAGGTATGATCAGCCTTGTCTGGTTTCTGATGATTCCCCTAAGCACTACTATCCACTTCAGAACCCATAGTACTCTGTTGCTCCACCTCAGTATGTTATCCAGCCACCAAAACACCCGGAAGGCGAGCACGAGCATCACAAATCTCCACCAGCCTTCATAAAATTTTTCAATTGCCCTATAACCCACATCCAAGCTAGGGATACAAAGGGGAATAGAGGTGGAAAGATAATTTTACACCAATAGGAGAGTCTTATGCAATCTTGTTTGAGAAATTAAAGAATTATGGCATGATTGCACATATTCCTCCAAATCATGTGGAACTACGTGCAACAAGCTTTGACCGTTCTAAAAGGTGTGAATATCATTCCACTGCTCAGGGGCACAATATTAAAAGCTGTCAGGATTCTAAAAGAGAAATAAAAAGGATGATCTAAAGACTGATTGTGATCCAAGACAGTGACAACCAGAATATCACGCAAAATCCTTTACCTACACATGATGATTCACACTTTGCGAGGATGATACATAGTGACATGTAGTATGAGAATCTTCTCAGGAACTTGCCAACTAAAATTGGAGAAGGCTATAGTGATTCTTATGAGAAAAGTTGTGGCTAAATATCAAGCTTAGCAATTGAAAAGTCATTCCCTCTTCACTATGAAGGAATCTTGGTAACTTGTTTTGATATTTTTTCTATTATCTGAGTTATTTCAGGGTTGTAATTCAGATTTTATTTGTTTTTATTAAGTCAAACCCTTCTATCATTCTATTCTATTTGTGTGAGTCTCGTCTGGTTGTTTTGTTGCTATTTTTATTATTTGGGTTATTTTAGGGTTGTAACTCGGATTTTAGGTTATTTGTCTTGTTTTTAAACCCTTCCATACTTTAATTAATGAAATACAGATTGTCCTTTTGTGTCATTCCATGCTTAGTTATTTTGCCGCTAGATCTAGTGATATGACACGCATGCGGAATTTTTGGCTAGATCTTAGAATTTAATTTAATCTTGAATTGGATAACCGAGAAAAAGATATTTTTAAAGATAATTAATTAAAGTTTGATGTTAATGGATGAAAGGTGTCTTTCGACCACGACACACCAAGAAGATAGGCATGACCATCAATGTTGTGATTGCAAAAAGATACTATGTTTGGCGTTCTTAAGGTTGGGAAACCTTTTTTCTTCTACCCAAACACCAAGAAGATAGGCATGACTATCAATGTTGTGATTGCAAAAAAAATACTATGTTTGGCGTTCTCAAGGCTGGGAAATCCTTTTTCTGCTACTCAAATACTTTATACCCTTTGTCACTCCTTTGAGCCTGTATTATTTTCTTTGATCACCCTCTTTTGGAATCAAGTTTTGAGTCAAAATTCCAACAAAAAAATAACAATAAAAGTCTATGCCCCAAGAGTACAAACTGGGCAACTCTTAGAAAGTTCAAGTGAAAAAAGAAGAAGACAAGAACAGTCAAAAGTCCCTGCCCCCAGAAAATAAAGTCGGGGCAACTTGGTTTGAAAACAAAAGAAAAAGAAAGAAATAAAGAAAGAAGATAATAAATAGTTAGGTCAGATGTTTGAACTATGTTAGACATGATTCCTTTAAAAAGGATACGTAGGCATCTTTACACGGTTCGGTCCAACCAAATAAGAATTCAAAAAAAATCCAAAAATCCCAGTATTTGAAACCGGAGAAAATATTTTATTTCACTTTTGAAAAAGTCGATTCCAAGAGTTGTAAGTGTACAACCCCTTAGTTTGAGTCTACTTTGAGCCTTCATATCGACCCTTCTTTCCAACCCTATGCAAAAACCTTTCAAATAAAGACCTCCCGATATGCCTTCAAGAATGCCAAGAGAAGCATGGAATGAGCAACGATTGTCACGCAAAATAGAACACTACAAGTTTCTAACACAAGAACGCAAAAGAAAAATAAAAATAAAAGAAACATGAGAGAGTCTTACTAGTGAAAATCCTCACGGGCACTGAAAGATGACGGTAAGTAGAGAAAAATAGATAAGAGAGGCTTGTTGGTGAAAATCCCTCGGGTTACCACTAGTCGAAAGTGAGTTATGAAGTTGATGCAAAAATTGGCACGAACAAGCCCCACTTCAAAGGTCATAATAATGGTAAAAGAGAAAATTGGATCAATTTGATAGATCATGACGTTAAATTCAAAATGCATGTCATGATCATTAAGGCTAGTTACAGCAAAAAACTGATGAAAATGAGTTTTCTCAAAAAAAGAAAAAACTGAAAAACAGAACTCTTTCTTGTTTCGTTTTAGATATAGGGTCTCCACTCCCTAATCTTCTTTTCCAACATAGGGTCCCCATTCCCTAGTTGATGTTATTTTTTACAAAGGATCTCCACTCTCTAGTTGATGTTTATTTTAGACATAGGGTCTCCACTCCTTAATCATTTTTCCAACATAGGGTCTCCACTCCCTAGTTGACTTTATTTTAGACATAGGGTCTCCATTCGCTAGTTCCTTTTCCAATATAGGGTCTCCACTCCCTAGTTAATTTTATTTTAGACATAGGGTCTCCACTTCCTAGTCGCTTTTTCAATATATGGAATCCATTCCCTAGTTGATTTTATTTTAGACATAGGGTCTCCACTCCCTAGTCGTTTTTCCAACATGGGGTCTCCACTACCTAGTTGCTTTCATTTTAGATATATGGTCTCCACTCCCTAGTCTCTGTTTTCTCACGGTACACCAACCCCGACTTTTATTGCTTTCAACAATGAAGTAGTATAGAGTTTTGTTACAAATAACTCACGAAATTTTCCTAGTGAAAACTGGGGCAGAAAAATTTCATTTGTTTCATTGTTTTGGTGCTTGAGCAGGTTATAAAACTCAAGGCACAGGGTTCGAGATGACCAAAAAGAAGTCTCACTCCAAAATAGAGAAAGGAAAAGAAGTGAACTCAAAATACAAAAGTAAATGAAAGATGTCAACTGCTCAAGACATGGTTGAAGTCACGAGCATTGCAGCCTTCGTTCTCATCAGAAGAAGTCGTAGAAGAATGAACTAACACCTACAGCTAGCAAGCAGCAAGGTTCAAATCATAGTCTACATGAAGAACCATTCAAGACTCAAGATCAAGTTTCAGAAGACTTATAGATAAGAATCTTGTAACTCATAGTTGATAGGCTTGTTTAGCTCTTTTAGATTTGATTTTGATGTAATAACAGGATCGCGGACCAGAACTTCAACGGAACGATACCTAACTTGACTATCTCATCCTATCTACACACTCCATCACTTCATTCACTTCTGAACTACACGTGGCCTGATTCCTTTATAGCCAAGGATATGTGGGCAGCTCAGTTAATAGGGCCCGGTAACAATATTTTGTCCATCTTTATTTCGTTTTGAATAAGCGTCGGGTCATAAATAAATTACGTTGCTTATTGTTCTTTGCTCCGAAAACTCTTCGTGTTTCTAAGTAAATAGGGGCAGCTGTAAGCACATAATTTTTGACCCGTGCAGCTATTAAAAGTAGTATTTTTTTAAAAATATTTAATTATTTTCATTTTAATAGGATTTCAGTCAACTTTTAGTTTTAATTTAAAACATAAGTTTAAAAAATAGTTTTATAATGTTTCTTTTCTTATTATATATTTTTTAGCTTATTAGTATTTTATAATGATAATATTTACAACATTTAAAAAATACTAAAAAATGTTCATTTTTATATATAGTGGACTTTAATAGTTTATTCTTATTAATTAAGATTAATCAGTATACTTTGGTAGTATTAGCATTTTCATTTTTGTTCAAAGGGAAAGAATTAACAGCCAGTTGGGAGGTCATTTTCGGATTTTAGTGGCCAATCAAGATAAAAGTTCATTCTTCCCAACCCATTAGCACATTCTCCACTTAAAATGCAAGATTTAATCTTAGCCATATATCTCCTTTTAATCCAATAATCATCATCCCTTTCCACCATTATAAAATACTCAATTATAGAAACCCTACCCTAATTCCTAAAAATTCCCTAAGCTAAGGAGAGGCAGCCATTGATTCTTCTTCTGCTCACCAAAAACCATCCGCAACAAGCAAAACAAGAAAACAAGAGAAAGGAGAACGCTCATTCTTCTCCAAAGTCAAGGCAGCCATCTCTTTTGGAAAAATAAGAAAAAATCCTCTAATCTCCATCATCACTCTCTTGGGCATAAAGAGAACTCATAAATGACTCCCCTCCTCCCAAAACACATTCAGTCGTTTCCAAACAGCCATGAACGCCCCCAACAGCCATAAACCACCTCTTGTTCGACGTCCATGTTGCTGAAATTTTGGATTTTCGGAGTCTATTATTTTTTGCTTCTTAGTCGTGTTTTAGAAGTAGCCGATGTGATCTTTTTCATCGTATTTACGTTTCCATCGAGGCCGTAGCTATTGATTCATCTTGTTCATGTAATTACTGGAAACTTTCCATCAGTTAAAGATTCTCATTCAGGTTTAATTCTTGTGTCTTCATAAAATGTACTTCTGTTAAAGGCAATCCTGCTTTATTATTCATGAATCAATTTACTAAACTTCATAATTTGATCAAACATTGGATCTCATTTTTCAATTTGTGAGTTCAAAAGAAACAGTGTTCTTTTCCACCTGTATTTTCGTCCACTCTACAGGGAAGTGGTCAAGTTCCTAATGTGGTAAAGTTAATAGAATGGACTAATGGACCTTCTTGTTTATTTATGTCAAGATTTATCTAATCTTGAGCAATTTATGCTATATGCCTACTAAAGACAAACTAATTACCCGCTTTTACCTACTCTTAAAATAATTACACTATACACCTAGCCGACCAAAACTATTTACCCATGTACCCATTTTTCTTATTTATTCTTCCACCGCAACTACGCAGTTTAAAGTTGCCTTGTACTTTTTTTCTATATTTTTATTCTTCCTTTCTCTTTCTTCACTTTCTCTAATTGGATTATATCCCTCCCTATAATATATGATCAATCTACTTTTTCTACATTCTCTTTTTCATGTATTCCAGAAAAATAAAGTTAGAAAGTAAATCTATAAAAAATAATAATTAGGGTTTCAATAGTGTCTTCTCAAAATTCTCAATCTCATTGAGTTCAATAGTTTTTGGCTTTCTCTATATGAGATTTTTATTCAACGTCACGCGTGATCCTCGTAATAATCACCTAAAAATACTCGATTACTTAATTGGATGTTGTGTTCAAATATTTTTTTTAAATGAACTATTTAATGAAATTCCATGGAGGTATTAGTCATTGCATAAGCTCTAATTGAGTTAATTAGATTACGTGATAGCTAATATTATTTCAGTCTAATAATTAAATTAAAAAAAATTAAACTCTTTGCGTACAATTGTATACTCTGTTGGAATAGCTACATACTATACTTGTATCATATGTTAGTTGAAATATTTTTTGGTTGTATTAGCTACATTTAATTGGTACCCTATTTAATTTTTCTTTAGTAGCAGTAAAATAGTATACTATCTTGAATTTTTTTAACTTTCTTTTATGCATGTGTATTATGTAATCATTTGATTTTTTCTTTATGCGTTTGTTTTATATAATAGTATTATAGTACAATATCTTGAAATATATTATTATATTAATATGTGGTACATTATTTTTTTGATTTTTTTCTTTATGCATGTGTATTATGTAATCATTTGATTTTTTCTTTATGCGTTTGTTTTATATAATAGTATTATAGTACAATATCTTGAAATATATTATTATATTAATATGTGGTACATTATTTTTTTGATTTTTTTCTTTATGCATGTGTATTATGTAATAGTACTATAGTCATATATAGTTGCCTGAATATTAATTAGTAGAATTTTATACTCAATTGGTATAATTATATATCATAATGGTATGATATGGTTGGAGCCGATCTGAGGTGATTGAGATTGAATTTTTCAGTTGAAAATCGAAGAAAAATACAGTTATCCAATAGTATACCGCTATGGTATACAAATATATTATAAGAGTATACAGCTATACTGCAACGGTATACTATAATAGTCGAAGAACACCGTTACCCAACAGTATACTGCTTTGGTATACAATATACTATAATGATATCTTATAATAATATGCAATATACTCAACCGTATGTTGTAATAGTTTACAATATACCATAATAGTATACTTCCACTTCTATTTGTTGAATCATCTAGAGGCTATTCTGTAAAGCTAAAGTCATTGCTATTGTAACATTATATTGTTGTAGTATATATTATAATAAAACAATATACTGTAATAAATAAGTTATTTTAAAAAAAATTCAACTAGGTCCTTGCAAATGTTTTCTTAAATGAATTTTTGATAGTGTTCCATAAAAATAAAATTAATTGTATAGAAGCATGTGTCATAAGACATAAAATAGCAATATACCTATTTAGTATATTTATATGCAGTTTTGGTATACCATTATAACAAGCATTTTATAATAACATTAAATACAAATTTTCCATTTTATTATATTAATATACCATCTTATTATAATAATATATAATTTTGAATCCTATGCGCTAGAATATTTACAGTAATACACATATTTTAAAAGAGAAAGAAAAAGAGATAATAAGAAAAGGATAAATAATATATACTATATAGGTTATTTTTTTGATAATTGATATGGTAAAAAGAAAAATATGAAACAAATAAGGGAAAAAAATTCTCTATTAGTTTTGGTATACTATTATGACAAGTATTTTATAATAACATTAAATACTAATTTGTCATTTTATTATACTAATATACCATCTTATTATAATGATATATGATTTTGGATCATATGCGCTAGAATATTTAAAGTAATACATAAAATTTAAAACAGAAAAAAATGAAAGATTATAAGAAAAAGATAAATAAGATATACTATATAGGTTATTTTTCTTGATAATTGATATGGAGAAAAAGAAAAATATGAAACAAACAAGGGAAAAAAAATACTCTATCAGTTTTTTTAATTATATAACAAAAGGAAAAAATAAATAAAGAAAAGGATCAAATGAGTGTTGGATCATCGATAAGCATTCTATGGTCTATGGAATAGGTAGACTGGGTAAATACTTTGGTTTGGGTAGAAGCGAGTAAATTATTTGTGTTGGGTAGGTATTTGTGAACTTATCCCTTATCTTCATATACTAGGAAATGACATAGACTCAAATTAAGCCTCGTGCTATTATTCTTCAAACCGTAATTCGTTTACCATTTGAATCTTCGTATTTGTTTTGAATATCATATAAGTTGAATTGCTATGATCACATGTCTCTTAAGTTGCAACAGTAAACATCATTTTGTTCTTTTAACAATTGAACTCCATTTGTGATAAATTAGAACTATATGAGTCACATGAGTTTGTTTGGCCAAAAATGATAATAGGTTTTGGGCTTTGTTCTATTGGTCTTTGTTTGTTTAGCCAAATCAGAATAATGGGACATAAGGTGGATCTTGAACCATAAGTAATTTGTTCCAAGTAATAGATCATGTAAACTAGTCTATTTACTACCCAATAATATCATGTTCCTTAAATTTGGCCTCAATAATCTCAAAGATTAGAAAAATAATTCAAATGTGCTAGTTGCTTTAGGTGCGATTAATAATATATTATCGTGACTATGGGTACGGTTCCCGTGGCATGTCATGATGCGTAATCCCCAAGTTGAGTGTGCGTTTCGCGTGACTCAGCCATCACTTTAAATAATAAACAAGTGCGCAACATCGCAACTTATCAAAATAAATTCACTTAGTACAAAAAGCGGTTTAAAAGGTAAAATGCACCATACGTTTAAAACAGGTAATAAATCAGATAATTAGACCAATTATTAATAATTTAGAGACCACGCTAAAATCACAGAACTCAGGATTGCCTCACACCTTCTCCTGGGTTAACAGAATTTCTTATTCAGTGTTCTGTGTTTGCAGACCATAAAATAGAGTCAATTTTCTCAATTTGGGGTTTAACATACACTGGTGACTTGGGATACCATAAATTATTTCAAGTGATGACTGTGAAATTAATTAATTAATCTCATTTCGATTAATATTACTTTTATTGGATAAACTCCCTATCCCTCGGGAAAAGGGAGGTGTGGCATAGGTAAGCATCGGAGGGCAACTCGGTTCAAGAGCAGCCATGTGTCATATCAAAACCACCAGGAAGGTATCAACTCCGGGATGAGCCTTCCACATCTTAGAGCTTTTACGAGGGTTCAGACAGTGCTAGTCAGGTGTTTGAGCAATCAACTACACCTGTCCCTGAGGCACTAGATAGTACAGTTGATGACATCCCCGATGATGGCAGAGGGGGAGACGCTACAGTTACCGGCCTTGAAAGGTCGAGAAAGAAAAAGGTATGGGAGGGACGCTTTGTTAGTTTGGTTGCTTTGTCTAGCTTCCATGAGTGGTGGCTAGTGAGGTTGCTCACTCTTGAGTGACAATTCCAGTAGAAAGATTTTGAAAATTATAACCCTGCAGTATTGAGGCAGTTTAGAAAACACAAAGGGGGGATGTGGTTTACCAGAGCGTAGTGGATGCTAAGGAGTATATTGTCCACGAGTTCTTCACCAATGTGCTGCACATCAAAAAGAGGAAAAAAGTGACAAAAGTGAGAAACCTCAAGGTGCGATTTGACCAACACACATAGAATATATACTTAGGGTTTGATAATGTCGAGCCCACATAGTAGTTAGAGAAGTATGCACTTAGGGAGGCATCTCGTCCTTGGTTAGGAAAGATTCTTGTAGCTCTCGTGCCACCATCACCATGGATCACAACAGGGGTTCCTATTCAGAGGAACACTCTGAACTTTGAGGCGAAGGGGTGACAGGTCTTTGTCTGCAACAGACTAGACCCGTGCCAGAATGAGACCTATTTTTTGATTCTACGGGCAGTTCTAGTTTCTTCTATCATGGCCGGGTACCCGATTAATTTGGGTTCCATGATGTTGGCCAAAATCTCAGTGATCTCTAGGCAAGCTGACTCATCTTACCCGTATCCCAACATTATTACAGTATATCTCACAGATGCGGGGGTAAAGCCGAGGGATTATGATACAAAGGTGCAACTAAAGGAGCCGTTCTCATGGTATTATCTTATGGATACTACGAACCCAAAGAAGAAGGTTTAGCCTTCTAGCACTGCAGGCCAGTCTTACGAGCCAGCTATGGTAGTTGCAGAGGCTGTTGATGGTCCATGCACTTGAGCCTTCCTCTACCGCTACAATGATGCCTCCACCACCTTCTTCAGTTCCCACTGCTATTCCTACCATAGGTTCCACCTCGACTTTGAAGCTGGTGCCCATGCCTATTGCTCCACTTTCTGTGTTGCGAGTTTCCCAAACACTGGTGAGCCTCAACAACGGGATGCAGACAACCACTGCAAAGCTGTCTGACATATTAAGTACTATTGCAGCACAGTCATCCATTCAGGCACCTCAGGTTCTCCCGACAGTGGAATATACATTGAGGAAACTCCTGGAGAACCACTACTATCATAAACACTCTGGTACAACATGGGTGAGTGATGGAGGAGCCAGGAAAGGAAGTAAAGAAAATGAGAAAGTACTAGGCTTCCAAGAAGTAAGTTGATAAGCTCCGGAGATAGGTGACTAAGATTGCAGCAGCCAGAGATCTCCCATTTGAGATGCTGATTGATCTAAATCTACCAATAGCACCATCAGCTCCATTAGAACGAGTTGTCCAGTTTAAGGAGCTAGACACGGCTACCAACACTGCTGAGGTAGTGCATCAGATGTTCACCAACCCAATCACTCCCATAGTTGAAGATGATGAGATCCAGTTGGAGGAGACTAGGGGCGGTGACGATGCCGTGGACACAGAGATGTCCAAGGAGCCATAGGAAGTTTTCTTCACTGTTTCCCTTCCTTTTCTCTTATTTTGATAAGCATTGAGGACAATGTTTATTTTTATTTGGGGTGGAGTTTATTTGATCTTATTTGCTGATTCTGAGACATTTGAATTGTACTTAACTTGATATTATTTTCTTTTCTTTCACATTATGCATATATCCCCTCTCTTATCTCATGATGTATAAATTCTCTCTCTTATCTCATTATGTATATTCTTTATGCTTTCAATAGTTTTTGCTTTGTAGTTTCTTCATGTTCGTTTTCTTATTCGTTAGTGTTTAATTTAGTAGCTTCTTTTTGAATTAGTAGCTTCTTTTTGAATTAATAGCTTCTTTTTATGTTTAAGTAGATGATAAGCTATTGATTTTCTTAATTCCATGATTCTTTTCAAAGATAATTTTTTGTGTGAACCGGGTGACTCTTCCTAACGATGGATGACGTGACAACCTTCTTAAGGAAATAAGTCTATTTTGTGTTTAGGTGATAATAGTAGTAATAATGAGTAAAAAGACATGATTAAGTCAAACTCAACATGCTTCATTTGGCACCAACACACTTAACTATGTGCTTATGGTTAGAGACAAGATTTTTAAAAGGAAATAGCTCTAATTAGTAACTTTGTGACTCTTGTCTTGACTTTGATACCATCGAGTGGTCTAATTGGACCATAGTGATCTTCAATCTTTAATGTGGTCATTAGGGGCCCTCTACTATAGCCTCTTTAAGAATCTAGTTGTGTGAGGGGTGAGATGCTTTGTTTCTAGTCCAAGTACCCGTGCAGAAGGTCTAGAACTTTTCCCCAATGTGTTTTAAGGCGAAACTGTAAGTTTTGCTTGGCTTGAGAAGTGACTGTAGGCTCTCCTTGGCCCGTTTGAATTTTTTATTTCCCACCAATGCTAATATCCCTAGTCAACCGCTTTGAGCCTTGATCCTTTCTCATTTGATAACCATGTTACTAGCCTTTACCCGTTTTGTCGTGGCATTCTCTTGGCACCAAAGCTTTCCTTAACACTCTTATAAAACAATAGGCTAAAAATGTAAGTTTGGGGGAGAGACAAGGAAATTTTAAAAAAAAGTATCAAGGAAAAAAAAAGTAAAGAAATGATGAGAAGGAAAGGCAACGAAATGAAAAAAACAAAAAAAATGTAAAAAGTGAATAAATGAAAAGGTTGAAGGGATTTAAAGAAAGGAAATGATCTCAAAAATGGAGAAATATTAATGTAATATGATGAATGAGTGATGTTAAGTCTCTCTAGTCCCCTAAGGAAAAGAAAGTGCCTCAAGGAATCAGCTAAGTGTGAGCCGAGAATTGAAAGATGGAATGCTTAAGAAAGGTGTAACCACTAATCCATATTGTATCAATCCCTAATCCAAAAGCCTTTATTACATCCCAAAAAATTCCTACTTGAGTTCAAGCCGACTGAGTTAACATTAGTATCAGTCTACATGAAGGGCAAGCCTATGATACTTGAAGCCATACTTGCGATATTTTCTTGATAGAGATGAGTGAACCTTTCACAAATCTTTGAATTGAGTGCTAAAATTCTTAAGTGAGCTAGGAAAAAGTAGAGTAGAGGATGAGGAGTTTGGGATCCACCATGACCTACACGAGAGATCGAGCTTCCTTGATGTATAAAGTCAACTCTTTATGCTTAAGTGTCACATTGGAACTAGAGGTGGCAAATGTGCGGGTTGGGCTGAATTTGGGTGGGTCAAGATGAGTTAGGTCAATAAATGGGTCATTGTCCAACCCAACTCAAAGTGTACTTGGGCTAATATAGGCTTGGTCAAGATGGGCTATATAATGGGTCATAACCTAACCCGCCCAACTTGACCCATATTTTAGCATCATGCTCATTTTGTAATAAAAAAAAGCTTTTTACCTTAAAATATATAAATTAAAAAATATTTTACGGGTGGGG
>MU762182.1:227860-240286 GCA_026770625.1 Nicotiana glauca | reverse complement strand
AGCTTCATTTCAGGTATTGTGACTTGTGCGCATGGTCGGAACTGAATTTCGGGAAGTTCGGAGTTGATTTGGGAGGAGAATTCTTATTTCGGAAGCTTAAAGTTGTAAGAATGAACTAGGATTGGAATTTTGCGTAAACAACCTTGGAATCAGGATCTGAAGGTTCCAGCATGTTCGTATGATGATTTCGGACTTGGGCGTATGCCCGGATTGGGTTTTGGATAACCCGGGAGTGTTTAGGCGCCTATTGTGGAAGTTAGCATTTTAGAAGGAATTGTTTAAGTTTGGCTTGAAGTGAATTTCAATGTTATCGATGTCCGTTTTTGATTCCGAGTATGGGAATAGCTCTGTATGGTGATTTTGGAGTTGGTAGCGCGATCGGAAGTGAATTCAGAGGTCCGTAGGTCATTTTGAAGCCATTTGGCTAAAGACAGAAATTTGAAGGTTTTTGAGAAGTTTTACCGGAGGTTGACTTTTTTATATCGGGGTCGGAATCCAATTCCGAAAGTTGAAGTAGGTTTGTAATATCAATTATGATTTGTGTACAAAATTTGAGGTTAATCGGACGTGATTTGATAGGGTTAAACATCGAAAGTAGAAGTTTTAAATTCTAAGGCTCAAAAAGCTTAAATCGGGGTGTAATTCATGGTTTTAGCGTTGTTTGTTATGATTTGAGGCCTTGATCAAGTCCATAATGTGTTTTAGGACTGGTTGGTATGATTGGTTGGGGTCCCGGGGGGCCTCGGGTGGATTCAGGATGGTTAACGGATCGATTTTCGCCTTGTGAGGATTGCTGGTTTTCTGGTATAAGTGCAGCAAATTTTTACTCTATGCGATCGCATGAGGAGGTCTGCGATCGCATAGAGCAATGGGAGAGGAGTTGGAATTTTGGCCTATGCGATCGCAGGAGGTGCAATGCGATCACATAGGAGGAAAGCTGGACCTTATGCGAACGCAGGCCCCTTTAGGCGATCGCATAGTGCAATTTGGGAGGCAGCATATTTTGGCCTATGTGATCACAGGGCTGCGGTTGCGATCGCATAGAAAGGTCTTCTGGGCAGTGTTATTTTAAATCGGGCTTTGGCTCATTTCACTTCATTTTTCTTCAATGGGAGCGATCTTGGAGCAACTTTTGAGCGTAATTTTCATCATCAAGCATAGGGTAAGTGATTTCTACTGGTTTTGAGTTAAATACAAGTTTATATACAGATTTAGGCATCTAAATTAGAGTAAATATTGAAGTTTTGGTTGAAAACCTAGAAAATTATAATCTTGGATTTTAGCCACGATTTTGAGTATGGAATTAAGAGAAAATTTTGTATTAGAGTTCCTAAGGTCATGGGTAACCTTTATCTTCGAAATCTTTTGGATTCCGGGCATGTAGGCCCGAGGGCATTTTGGTCATTTCACTAAGCGAAGTTGGGAATTTGTATAATCTGAATTGTTAACAAGTATTTGAGCATGTTCTCATTAGTTTGTCGTTAATTGGCTAGTTTTGGTGCATTGTGCATTGGTTCAAGCCTTCGGAAGAATGTTGAATGCCGGTTATGAGTCTTTGGAGCGAGGTGAGTTTCCTTTCTATTCTTGTGAGAGGGAATTTACCGCATAGGTGAAGTAATTGATTATGTGCTCCTATTTGTGGGGGCTACGTACGCACGAGGTGACGAGAGTCCGTGCGTAGCTACTATTATGCTATTGTCCGGATAGTTAGGACCCAAAAGCATGTTGCACGTGGATTAATTGTGAACCCATTGGTAGCTTGAATTGTTTAACTCACATCGAATTAGTAAGTAACTTTCTAAAAGGATTAAATTTCGTTTCTTAAATTGTTAAGGGAGAATTGGTTTTATTTGAATAAATATTCCCCGATAAGTTCTTATTTGACTGATTGAGCATGTATTTTATGTTTGCCTGCATCACATGGATGATTTGCGAGCAGGATAACTGTTTATTTATGGAACGGGCTGAACACCTCGGTGAGAATAGATGCATCTATGGTTCGTGCCGCTCGACCCTCGGCAGTGCACAATTTACATTTCTGTTGGAGCGGGCCGTCGACCTCGGCATGATTTGCGCATATTTATCTGTTACTTGAAAATTGTAAATGTGGAATTGGCCCTACGTAGCTTGAGATAAACTGATAAGATAATAAAGAACAGACTTTAGAAGCCCTTGATTTATTGTTGAAGGTGTTTACCTGTTTTTGTGGCTTCACAATCAGAACTTCTACACAAATCCATGATTATCCTTGCACTTATAGAATATTGCTAATTGACCTCTAGTGAGTGTCGGAGTTGGCCATCTCGTCTCTACCCCTTTGGGATTAGGTGGGATACTCACTAAGTACACGTTGATTACGTACTCATACTACACTTCTGTGCATTTTTCTTGCACAAGTATATGTACTTCTAGCAGCCTACTGGGCATAGCAGTATGGATAACTCTGGGACTAGATGAGCTGCATTGTTCGAGACGACCCGTAGCCAGTGTAGTTCCTTTCAGCATTTTATTATTTATTACCTGTCCACTGTATTTCGAACAGATGTTGTATTTTACTTTCCTTATCGATAGTTGCTCATGTACTTGTGACACCAGGTTTCTGGGTTGGGTTTCAACAGATTTGTACTAATTGTTATTATTTACATTTGAATTCCAGTAGTGATTTCTTTGTATTTATGAAAAATAGAAGTAAAAACCCTAGATTTTTCAAAAGTATTAGAAGAGGGTTTAATGGATAATTTAGTTGGCTGGCCTGACAGAGGTGTCCGGTGCCATAGCGACGCTTAGTGGATTTTGGGTCGTGACAACATGGTATTAGAGCACTAGGTTCCTGTCAGTCTCACGAGTCATGAGCAAGTCCAGTAGAGTCTCGCGGATCTGTACGGAGACGTCTGTACTTATCCTCGCGAGGCTGCAGGACTGTTAGGAGTACTTCCCTTCTTGATTTCCTTTTCGTGCGGTTCGATTCCTTTGAGGCTTATGCCTTTGATTTCTTCCTACTCAATCTTACGCGAGCGCTTGTTATAAATTGAAAATTGAAGGATTGTAATGGCACTACAAATGTGGTGCGGGATGATTTTCCCGGTATAGTTGATTGGACTATTATAGTCGCACTTTGGAGGGATATTCTATTGTTTCAGCTCAGTAACAGAACTTCTAAGAGCCTTGAGGCTAGGCACAGGTTGCCATGATGCTTATGAGTGATTATTCCGCAGTGTTGTTGTAATGGTAGGGTGTTGCCTATGTGTCGGGGCAGTGAATGAATTGAAGGGTGGTTTACTCAGCGCGTAATCAAGGGATTCCATATTTTATTCCCCGCAGGGGAAAGTCAATCGAACTAAGGATGGCCAGATGGGGACTGGTGGAAGTAATGAAACGTGGTAATTGCAAACGTGGTGGAGTTCTTCTTTATATGGGGGTGTTGTTGTCCTAATTGAATGCTTTAAGCTTCTCAGTGTTATGATCTGCTACAATTCCCCTTAGGGCAAGATATTGTGAAATAGTATTGAAGATACAACTGTTAGATATCGCATGATGCGGTGGTTTAAGATCGAATCAGAATTTCTATTGTTGACGGCTCGATAAAGATGACTTTTGGAAAGGTTTAAAGTTAGCAGCAACGGTGGGTTCAAGTTCCAAAAAGATAGATTTTATTTGAGGCAACAATTGAGCAGCGAAGTATGAGGAAAGACATGTAGGAAGTGCCAGGCGGTGTTTAAAATTTCTAAAAGGCCAAGTATGAGGAGCAAGGTCGAGTGACCGATTAAGGAGATGAGTTCCGCCAAAGTGGGAGAGTGGCGAGGGTTGCATATGGGCTTGGTAGTATGATGACTACGCGCATTAAAGAGAGTTTGGATCGAATTGGGGATTTTAATGATTGATGATTGAAGCCTGCGGGTATGATGTGAAGTATGGGCTAATATGCGGTAGAAGATTGATATGGTGGAAAGGAGCTTCTTGAAATGAAGGAGGGTGCAACATAACCCTGAATTTGGAAGGATGTTGCCGCACATTTAATTGATATTAGCAAGGGGCGACTGGACTTGTGCAACAGGAAGGTGAGCTCGGACTCAGGATGGGCTAGTGGTGTCGTAGGGAATGTACCCCGTGCAGCGACGTGGAAAGATATCGGGAGGTGATTCCCTAGGTGGGTTATTCCCCGTGAGCAGATTAGCGGTCGCGTGGTTGGCAAAGCTTCTGCAAGGAATTATATTGGTTGTTAAACAAAGAGATCGGTCGTGCGAATGTGGATGAAGACTCAGAATATGAAAGATGGGGATTTACAGGAAGATCCCGAGAGATTTTGATAATTGGTGGCGCGAGGTTAAGTCAATAAGAGGTAAAAAGCTCGGGCGAACTCAAGAATGGTGAAATGATGGCTTCAAGCTAAGTGGGAGAGTCTCACCGCTTATGATTGGGCTGTATGATTAACTGATTGCGTGATTTCTGGTTATTAGCTACGAGAAAGGACCATAATTAGTAAATTGAGAAGAGGAATTATTAAGGATGTGCTATGGTTAGACTTCTTGGCTCACGTTCAGACTTGGAAAAAAGTTCAGGATTTATGCCTGGCATAGATACAGGTTTCAGAGGAAGTGATTTCGCCGGGTGCTTCGCCGAGAGAGTATTCGTGTGTTATAAGAATTACGGAGTGAATTATATTTGGGACCAAGTCAGAGCGGGTGGCTCTCAACAACGGTCCTAGTGGATCTCAAAAGATAAAGTGTGGTACCTAATTATTTCAAGCCTATAAGTACAACTAAGAATCAAGCTCTGTAGCAGCTTATGAGAAGGTGCCCAGAATGTTCTATGATGTGTTACCTTGTGGTGTAGCATTTGAGAAATGTGAAATAATACGTGAGATTTGAGACAGCATGGTCTCGCAATTCAAGGTCACTCGGGGTGAGTGTAGATGGACTATGTTATGTGTTGAAGAGAGTTAGTATTAATTCCAAAGCAATCAAGGATAAATTGGAAGGAAAGGGATTGATTAGCCATAGTTGAATTTGGCATGTTGGGGTCTGTGATCCATTCATTCAGCGTGATCGAGTTATGCGTTTGATTTGTGGCGGTACGTGTGAGGTTTGTCGACCGCTGTAATTAATAACATTCTAAACCATTCGACTTTTATGGCTTGTTATGTGGAAGCAGATTCCGGAAGGGCTGGTGGCTTGGACCACTACTTGCAGATTTGCATATTCTACGGTTATGGGAATTTACCTGTGTGTTGCTATGATTCTCCCGAAGGGAGTTAAGTGAAAAGTTCGCATATGATGAAGTGTTAAAATATTAATGATTTCGGAGTTACGATGAAAAATTGTGTATGAGCACGTTGGTTGCAGTGAGTATCATAAAAATTTAAAGTGAGGATTAAGGTTGCAGTTTGGTGTTGGCAAGGAAGTCACGGGCTCGGATAAGAAGGAAAGGGATGAATGATTAAAGTAATTGATATTGTATTCAGCGTCACCTGAGATCGATGTGTTATGAAAAAGGCTTTGCATCATGGTTAAGGATTCTTGATCGCTTTTCAGCGTTAGTGCGATCGATGGTTTAGATGTGCGGACCCGTCATTTATTTCGGAAGATTGTGGGAGCGTGTCCCACGGAAAGATTGTATAAGCGTGACATGTAGTCCCTTGATTGACTAAAGATTTAGACCAGGGATGGGGATTGTGGTAATAACATTAATTTGAGAATTTAGGCCTGGAGGGCACTTTGGTTATTGGGTTATGAACCGAGGAGGTTGCTCCGGTTATGATGGTTTTTCTCATGTGTTATGAGGAAAAAGGGAGTTACTATGAACCTTTGAAAGGTGGTTAGCCAAGTGGGCGCAATCAGAAATCGGCTTGAGATCAATGGATTGATTTATATGTAAACAGGGCTTTATATCAAGCCAGTTGTGTACGTCTCAGCGAGCGTCCCTTATGGAGGGACAGTTGGGGTGATATTTTAGCATCAGCTATCCCAGGTAATGATGATGGCGCCGTATGAGTTGCACGGTTTGGTAAATACTAATGTGTTAAGGTTCCGCATGGCGATGATGTTATGTGAGTGGAATGGCTCTTGAGATTTAGATCTTGCATCACACCTTAGTGTTGCTTGAGTTTTGTAGCCTATAGCTCTATGTGTTTTCTCATGGATGGTATTATGCATTTAGAGTGCTTGTGACCGAAATTCGATAATTTTTATTGTAATGAGCAGATTTAGCTCAAAGTGAAATCTCCTTATATGAGTTCTACGCGTGGATCGGGTGGCACGCCGCCATGGGTATGTTATTTGGATCGGGTGGCACGCCGCCATGGTTATGGTGTGAGGATCGGGTGGCACGCCGCCATGGGTATGTTATTTGGATCGAGTTGCGCACCGCACCAGTGTGATGTTGAGTCTGGAGTAGTATATGCTATCTTGTGTGTTTCACTTCCTATCTTCTAAGGAAAGTCCGTAGTAGTGCGGGAGTTAGGTTCCTCCTAGAGTTCGTTTTCCTTTTGCATCGCGTTCGAATTGGTGGACTATTGGCGCATGGTAGCATCGTATGGGATTTTAACAATTTCTGGGGTGGCTTATTACCTGAGCAGTTGTATCAGATTAGACGAGATCCCTTGATCTAGGATTCTATGCAATCCAACTATATGAGGAATGATATGGAGATAAGACCATTATTGGGTTCAGAATGGGGTGAAGGTTTTGTCAGGAGTATAGACCTAATGTTTTGTCGACTCGGCAATTGATTATGAATGTTGGTACATCTCTTCCATCATGGCGGTATGGTAAGGGATAGAGTAAGACCTGTATATGTCATGTGGTGCAATGGGAGTACCAAATTAGTAAGATTTTTACTAAGTGGATCAGAAAAAGGTTATTGTGGCCCTACGAGTGGGTAATGCAAAGTGTGAATTCAACAAAGTTATGCAATCGTGTTTGAGTACAACGTGTAGTAATTGATATGGTGATCGTATGTTGGAAACAGGCCTGGCATAGAATTCCGGATGTTGGAATTGAGCTTTAAGGCTTAATTGCTTGAATAAAAGGGAATATCTTTAGGATTTATCGAGCTAGTGTGCTCAGCTAAGTTTTGGTAGCACGGGAAGGTGCATGAGGTGCTAAACACTGATTTCAGACTACTTCGGTGTAGTTCTCAGCACGTTCGAGGACGAACGTTTGTTTAAGTGTGAAAGAATGTAACGACCCGAACGGTCGTTTCGATCCCCTAGCGCGTCATTCAGTAGTCTAAGTCATGAGCAGATTCATTTCAGGTATTGTGACTTGTGCGCGTGGTCGGAATTGAATTTTGGGAAGTTCGGAGTTGATTTGGGAGGAGAATTGTCAATTCAGAAGCTTAAAGTTGAAAGAATGAACTAGGATTGGAATTTTGAGTAAACAACCTCGGAATCAGGATTTGAAGGTTCCAGCAGGGTTGTATGATGATTTCGGACTTGGGCGTATGCCCGGATTGGGTTTTGGATAACCCGGGAGCGTTTTGGCGCCTATTGTGGAAGTTAGAATTTTAGAAGGAATTTCTTAAGTTTGGCTTGAAGTGAATTTCAATGTTATCGATGTCTGTTTGGGATTCGGAGTCTGGGGATAGCTCCGTATGGTGATTCTGGTGTTGGGAGCGCGATCGGAAGTGAATACGGAGGTCCGTATGTCATTTGGCTAAAGATAGAAATTTGAAGGTTTTTGAGAAGTTTGATCGGAGGTTGACCTTTTGATATCGGGGTCAGAATCCAATTCCGAAAGTTGGAGTCGGTCTGTAATATCAAATATGATTTGTGTGCAAAATTTGAGGTCAATCGGACGTGATTTTATAGGGTTAAATATCGGAAGTAAAAGTTTGAAATTCTAAAGTTCATAAAGCTTGAATCGGGGTGTAATTCATGGGTTTAGCGTTGTTTGTTATGATTTGAGGCCTTGAGCAAGTCCGTAATATATTTTGGGACTGGTTGGTATTATTGGTTGGGGTCTCGGGGGCCTCGGGTGGATTCCAAATGTTAACAGATCGATTTTCGCCTTGTGAGGATTGCTGGTTTTCTGGTATAAGTGCAGTAGATTTTTACTCTATGTGATCGCATGAGGAGGTCTGCGATCGCATAGAGCAAGGGGAGAGGAGTTGGAATTTTGGCCTATGCGATCGCAGGAGGTGCAATGCGATCGATAGGAAGAAGGCTGGACCTTATGCGATCGGAGGCCCCTCTACGCGATCGCATAGTGCAATTTGGGAGGCATCATTTTTTGGCCTATGCGATCGCAGGGCTGCGGTTGCGATCGCATAGAAGGGTCATCTGGGAAGTGTTATTTTAAATCGAGGTTTGGCTCATTTCACTTTATTTTTCTTCCATGGGAGCGATCTTGGAGCAACTTTAGAGCGTCATTTTCATCATCAAGCATGGGGTAAGTGATTTCTACTGGTTTTGAGTTAAATACACGTTTATATACGGATTTAGGCATTTAAATTAGAGTAAATATTGAGGTTTTGGTTGAAAACCTAGAAAATTATAATCATGGATTTTAGCCACGATTTTGAGTATGGAATTAAGAGAAAATTTGTATTTGAGTTCCTAAGGTCATGGGTAACCTTTATCTTCGAATCCGGGCATGTGGGCAAGTTTATATACGGATTTAGGAATCCGGGCATGTATCCCATTGTATTCTATATATTTCATTGTATTCACTATCTCGCTATATGTCATGAATGTATTCATAAATTTTTTTCAATTAATATAATTTATGTATTCAGATTGTATTATATAATTTCTCTGAAGATTGCTATGTTTTTGGGGTATTTTCGGAGAATCTTATTTTATAACTGAAAATACAAAATTTGTGTGTTATAATTGAGTTTGTTGAGTTATATTAGGAGTCTATTATGTTAATTGATTCACTTTCCGTTTTAAAAACAATGTAATTCCCTATTTCACGCGCGTGAATACAGTCGAATACAATAAAATTTGTCTAGCTGTAATCTCATGTTTCACTCTATGAATACAGTCGAAATGCCTATTTTTGATACTGTATTCATGAATACAATAGCTTAAATACATCAAATACATCTTATAACCACATAAAATGTATCTATAATCCGTAATATAGCAAATAGTATCTATAGATGACTATTTACTACTAAAAGATGAGGCTTTATAAAAATTTCTCTTAAAAGATCAATGAGCAAAGGAGATAATTTATAACAGTCCAAAATACGGAAGAGGAAATTGAGACAATTAGAATCACCATAAACTAGATCATAACTTTTGGTGTACCGAAGAGTATTAACATCTTAAGTAATATAAGTATGAGACATCAAATGAAAAACCTGAAAACACGACAAAACAAAAAAAAACAAAGTGAGAAGTGTATTAATAACTTATTTAATATTCTTTTCCGTGAAAAAACAATGAACAGAATAATATATATGAGTGAAATGTTTTAGACATGTCTCCAAGGTCTTTCAGCAAGATTTACACATTCTTTGTGTCTAAAACAATAAAGCAGATGATCAATTGTCATTCCTGCAGCTTGCATGAATGAATTAACAATAACAGGACCAACAAGTCGGAATCCTCTCTTCACCAAATCTTTGCTAATGGCTTCTGCTTTTGGTGTTCTCAGCGGAACGTTTCTTGCATTTCTAAATCTGTTAATTATTGGTTTATAATTCATATGGTTCCACAAGTAGCAGCTGAAAGATCCAATCTCTTTTCCAATCTGCATACATATATAAATAAACACATTTTAAATTCTATACATTGATGCTGTAAGAGAATTCTTATGTGCTATGGAGTAGTTTTAAAAATAACTACAATTAACTGTCCGTAATCAGTGAGTTACATAATAACTTGAAAAGTTACTTAGATTACTTGTTACAGCCATTAAATTATATTAATAGTCTTAAAATATTTACACTGACAATGTATATAAGATAAACTAAGAGGTGGAGTTACCAATTTGATATCGTAAAAATATGCATTTACTTTCACATTTGGTCATTAACTTATCCACTAGAACAATGAAGGCATCCAACTATTAGTGATATAACAGAAAAGGCATCCAATTTTTTAGTGATAAATTAATAAAATTACTTTTGTCATATTAAAGTAAATTAAACTTTATCCACTGTAATAGAAATGTCACAAAATTTACACACTATACAATGGTAAAGTCATCTTGACATGGAGGTTTTTTGTTAAGATGGGTAAAAATTAGTAACTTTATAGTTATAATGAGTAAAATTCAGTTACTTTAACGTGACAAAAATAATATTTTTAATTTTTTACTATATGGAATTAATGCGTAAAAATTATGTGGGTAAATGAAGGTAAGAGACTTGCCTTGACAATGCATTTGGCGTTATCAACTATTGATTTAACTCTATTTTCTGCTAACATCAGTGATGCACTCGAGACTATTTTTTTAATCTCCTTCTCCCCCATTTTTGCCACTTGCTTCGCATTAAATCCAGCAAAAGCTTCTCTGTATTACCATACATTGAAAAGGATTATATATTTTACACGTTACCATTAATTATAAAATAAAGAAAAAGAAACAGCACCCCTTGTCAAGGGTAATAAGAGCTAATTACTAAGTGGAAATTAAATTAAAGTTGTACCGTATTAGTTCCCTTCTCTTTAAAATTTCAGTCCAGTTGTAGTCCATCAACAGTCCAGCCAATGAAAGTAGCTCGAACAATCGACTGCAGTGTGTGTGTGTAAACTTGACCAGTTACTATATAATATTCTCTTGTGAATTATCACTAATTATTCACTAAATTAAATTAGTGAATATGCTGTAAAATATAAAACTACTTACTGGTCATCATAGACTGGAACACCCCAGCATTCATCATGGAACTGCACATAAACCTTATCTGTATATATAGCAAATCAATGAGTCTTTTCAAATTTTTATTGTGGTATTAAGCAAGATCAATAATCCAATTTAAGTCCTACTTTCATGCCCAATTTTGTTTGCAAGTCAGCTTTTCACTAAAGAGTGTATTATTAAGATCTGTAAGCCACATTATATGCTATTAAAAGAGAATTTAATTAAATTGACAACGTAAAGAACGTTTACATTAACCAATAAGACCATGCTATTTTACTTATTACATTTTTTCGGTAACGGGATTAGGATTACTACAGGCCCTTATATATTATTGTTGTAGGTCATCTTAACTTATCACATAAAAAAAAAATTGCACAAATCAATGTACAAAAGTTAAACCAATCCTCCTCCCCCTCCCCCCCCCAAAAAAAAATCATGATGGGACCCCAGTTTAAATAAAAAGTACTAAACAAAAGCACTAACAAAGATTAGATTATATACTTTTTTGTTTTTTTGGTAATTTATACTAAAAAAGATTAGATTTATGCAAGAGGTGTGGAAACGTCCTCTTGCAGAAATTCAGGGTAAGTTGTGTGCAATAGACCCTTGTGGTCGGCCCTTCCTCTGACCCCACGCATAGCGGGAGCTTAGTGCACCAGACTGCCCTTTATACTACGTAAGAAACATCATATTATACATGTTTTTTGTACTTTATAGTATGAAACGTTAGATTATATTGGTTCCAAGGAAAGAAAAATGAGAAAAAGAAAAGGAAAAGTAATGGTAGTTGAATGAAATATATATACCACTTGTACTTGTTATCCAACTGCACCTCATAAGCTCTTTCTCACTAGGACATGGCTTGGCATAATTTAAAGCACGACTAACTTGAGGAACAACATTTCTATTAATGGCTGCTGAAACTTGTCTTTTTTGAAGGGCCGAAGGCAATTTCTCATCATCTGAAGTCTGAGATAGAGATAACGAAAGAGAAGAAAGTGAATAAGTTTTATCAAGTTCTATTGGGTAAACTTTCTTCAAGTGTTTGGATAAATAAAACAAGTTATAATTCTTGTTTGTTTGGCTACTACTACTGCTGCTGCTGCTGTGTTTCTCTATTGCATATGATCTTCTTACATTTGGCTTAGACATATCTTTGAAGAAAGAATAAAAATTAAGGTGGTCTTTCACTTAAATTTGGTAGATGTAAAGATGGTTTATAAAGATTAGACTTTGAAAGTGATGGGAAAAGTTGGTTGAATGTGAATTTCATTAAGGACGTACACCTTTAATTTTATATACTTATATCTCAACCAACTCTTTTGACATCACATTTTAACAAAAGGATAATTGCACTTTTGATCCTTCCATAAATCTTGATTTTGGTTCTTGTACAAATATTTCGCTAAGCATAACTAACCTTATATTAATGATCTAGTGCTTTTGGTGCCCTCATGTCCAGCAGATGAAGGTAGCGAAAATGAGGATATTAAGATAGATGTGTGGGCATACAAGGTTGGATAGAATTAAGAATGAAGTTATTCGAGACAGGGTGGCAGTGGCCCCTGTGGAGGCAAGGTTGAGATGGTTTGGGCATGTTAAGAGGAGAAGC